>JARFOD010120896.1:0-28847 GCA_031763545.1 Mopalia muscosa | reverse complement strand
ACATAGCGTAATTACACTGTATATTTACATAACCTATATACGAGAACGACCGTTCGCGCAAATTTTTTCACGTAACCGAACGATAGGTTACGTGGGTTTTAATTCACGCGAACGGTAGATCGGTTACGCAAAATTTTGAAAAAATAAGGCCTGTTATGTATACATTACACTTTAACTTCGGACTATTGTACTGGTCAGATTCAAAACAGAAGTAACTTATTTGAACAGCATCAAAATAATGGTACAGAATTTTGCCATATTGTGAATTAACAAATTAATATGTTGTTATATTGGACTGTGAAAAGCATTTGTTTGGAATGGTAGTTATAAGGATGCTACTTATGCATAAATTGACACTCTATCCTTAAACAAAAATGGTGAATTCAGATTTTACTCTGACAAATACAGAAAGCCACATAACAGTTTGTATGTAATTTGGTCTATGTGACTTTCCTTGCTTTACACAGTTTTGGCTTTTTATTTTGCTCTTTTTGTGTAACTGTGAATATCCTTTGACCTCTTAATGTCAAAACCGCTCACTAACAGAAAAAAAATAAAACAATATTGGTTTTAATTTATGGTATCTTACTTTAATCCAGCAGGAGGTGTTTTGTTAAAAAGCCAGTAAGCTTCCTCTTTTGGAGACGGTAAAATAGACACAATGGCCGGAGACCTTTGACTGTAAACAACAAGTCATAAAAACATCAGATATATGTATTTAAACAATCCCATGAAAAAAGTAGAGGCAAAGGGAAAATCAATTAGAGCAAAAAAAAAGTACAAGTTTATTATTTGTTTATTTATTTATTCATCCGATGTTGGATCAACAGGATTAAATCCCAATTACAGATCATTGGCCAGCATGATTGTGGGAGGAAAACTGGGTAGTAAATTAACCCAGAAAACCCATGACCTTCCGTTGGTTGCTGGCATACCAACCCACATACCGTTCCCGGGAATCTAACCCGCGACCCCAGAGGTGAGGGGGGTATGTGGACCATAAGCATACACTCACTAAAGCGTACACTTTAGACCACTCCGCCATAAAGGCATCTACTGAGAAAAATCTTTGGGGCTTCCTGGACATTCAAATTTTATTATCCATATTTTGTCCCCCCCAACCCCCCTTTTCAAGTGTCACATAGTAAATTTCCACATGCTGAAATTAGAAATTGTTTAATTTAGCTGTACTTACTTTATTATTGACTTAATAGCTGGCCTTTTCCTGAAAAGGAAAAATAAAAATAAAAAATTTTCATTCCGGGATAAACTTCATGAACTCTAAGTACCCTAACTCAAATAAAATTTTGTCCAATAAATTATTTTAAGATCTAAAACTAAGGAGACACATGGCACATTCAACATTTTTTTGTTTTATAAAATCCGATTTCATTATTTAAGAAGAAAATCACTGCTTTGAACTGCCATACCAGTAACTGTTCTAACTGAGATATTGCTTTCCTAACCCAAACTAGTAGACAAAAGCATTACCCATGTAATCTTCTATATTCAGCTGGTGTAAGTTTCTTCTCGGTTTCCTCCATAGGCTCATCCTCGTTCTCCCCTGTAGGTCCCCCGTCCAGCGATGGCGGGTCTAGCTTACGCTCTTAAAAGACAATTAAAAAAATGTTTAACTAATCCATGAACATAAAATCAAAGTAGGATTAGTTGGCACACATGCTACAGTGCTATCACTAAACCACAGCGACAGGCTCCTTGATTTGAAAAACGCTAAAGACTTATTTACTTACTTATATATGGTTTGAGTTTAGTTAAAATTAGACCAAGCAGAGAAATAAAAAAAAACGCCATCATCTTTCAAAATGAATTAAAATTTAACAAAATATATAAATATTTAGACATATTAGAACAAAAACCTATTAGCCAATCTGCCTAGAGGCAGTATAATAGCAGGTAGAGAATAAACATTTCATGATTGATGAATAAGTAAGAAAACCCTGCTTGTCATCAAAGATGAAAGAAAATCCTATTGTGAATGAGAACCCAAACCATTTCAATAGATTACAACTAAATGTATTTCCCCATTTTTTAAAGACCTAAATTGATTGTTTTACTATCTGTCTACATGTCAAGCTTCATTGTTCCACGCTCATATTCTTGTTTAATGTTGACAAGAGTCATCCATGCAGGGTGTTTTTCATTGGTGTATTTCTTTTAACATGTCTTTTGGGAAGAAAGAAAGAAGAGAGGATGACCTATAAATTCACATAAAGTGTTACACTGGAATAGGACTGCAGACATGTCAAGCTAACTTTGTTCATGCCCACTCACTGCACTGGTTAAGATCAGTAAAAATAAATAAAAGACACTGTGTTGGTTAAGTTTACAGAAACCTTATCGAAAAATGATATTTTGTTTCATTGGGGTTTAATGTCGTACTCAAGGGTATTTCACTTATATGACGACGTTGCAGACCAATGGGTGAAGGAGAACCACCATCGACACCATTGGCAACAAACAAAGACAGGATGGGACAAATACTGGACGACAACAACAGGACGCAAGACAGACACGACAAACAGATCGGCTTCCTGTTCCCCTTTAGTTCTTGAGAGCACCAGGGCAACTTGAAGCTCCCTCCAACCGCCTGCTCGAAACATGATATAAACAATTGTTAGATAATCTAGCTACATATACATGGAGCTTTACCTTCAGGGGCATTCTTTACTCTAATTGCTGGATTGAAAGTATTTGACCTCAACATTCTGTAAAAAAAAAAAGAACAAAGTACAAATCAATATTCAACAATTGACATCAACATAAATAGACCAACAAAAAATTGCCTATTTTCTGATGCTCTCTCCTAGCTCAAAGAGTGAACTGAGAAGAATTCCTGTGATTCCAATAGCTTGTTAGATTGGTGTTTTAGGCTGTGCTTAACGGTATTTCACTTACATGACAGCAGTGTATTCCAACAATATTGAGACTGGTACAACCAAGATGTGAAGCATTTTCATTAAGTTGGAAATTTCCCCCCAGTGCTAAGCAAAGATAGCACTGCTACTCTTCAAACAAAGACTGAACAAATCATAGGATACAATACAAATACATCACAAAACAGATCAGTTTCATGATGGCCATTAGCCCACAAAATGTCTTATTAAATTTTGTCATGTAAGGCATAAAAGATTTTAACATATGTCATTTTGCGATAATTGGCCGAAGGGTAAAACTGGACATGGGAATGAAACAAATATCACATATGTGTTTCTTTGGAAAGGGGTTTTTACATCATACTTCAGGTCATTCAACTCACATGACTGCAACCCATTGCATCTGGTGAAGGAAACTAATTTTGGGGTTACTGGCAACCAACAATCGCAAAGACAAAGGGATCAAAAATACTTCTAGCACTGATTGGCAGAAATGAAATCGATACCAAGAATTATCGATCTGTTTGCCCATATTTGTCTGTCAGGCTAGTAAATGTTTATAGTTTTATAGTGATTTTAGCACTGTGGACCAGTTAAATGTTTGTTGTCAGTCCAGAAAAAAAATTCTACCACTGCCTCAGGACTGGATTGTTGGCTTGCTTGGGGTTTAACATTGTACTCTAGAGTATTTTACTTATATGACAACAGATTTTCCACATCACACCGCTCATTGTCCAATATGAATCACTCAATTACCTGATGGATGACAAACAGACTCAATCCTGTGAAAGGTACATCTAATTTGATTAGTAAGCGCACATGCTGACTACTAAGCCACAATCCTGGGCCTCAGGAATCGAGGCCTTTGGAATAACATCACACGAATAAATATTCTCAAATATTTTGACAACAGGGATAAGCTTTGAAAGATTGAAATACTTCCCTTTCCAAGGCTTTGAGATCTTAATTGAATCTTAGAAACCTTGTTGCTATAGTAAAACCATTATGATAAACAAATTAATTTAAAATTTCTCCACATACCTTCCAAGTTCTTTTCGAACAACTTCAAAATCTGGTCTTCTAAAAGCAATCCATACCAAGAAGGAACAGAAGGAATAAAATGTCTGAAGAGGAATCAAATAATTGAGTTATCAATCTAGGATCATTCAATTACCCGTCAATCAAAAACCCTTCAGCCTATCAAAATCGTGAATATGTCGACACTTTGCTCAGGACATGACTGGCGTTGCCTCAGCGTCTTAACAACGACAATTCCTGAAAAACTCAAAACTGTTTTTTTTTTTTTCAAAATGGCAGTATTTTGCTATATCTCACTGCTTGCTATTGACCAATTAATCTGGGTCCGCAAAGAAATTTTGAATTTAGCATAAATATTATATTCACCATTCTGAACACTTGTCTTGATTTTGTGGTATATTACAATGTTTAATGACTGGCACAAAAATATCAATCCTCTACATAACCGGACTGACAAATAAAAAAAAATAACACATACCTCATACATTCCACGATCTTTATATGTGGCTGATACCCTGGAACTGTCAAACAGAAAAAGTTTTAATTGATGAATAAATCAAAAATTAAAATTCTGTACGCAAACATTTAAAAATCTTTAATCTCTCAAAGATAAATCGATAAATTGATGTTTTATGCTATGCTGA
The DNA here is from genome assembly GCA_031763545.1 of Mopalia muscosa. Taxonomy (NCBI): domain Eukaryota; kingdom Metazoa; phylum Mollusca; class Polyplacophora; order Chitonida; family Mopaliidae; genus Mopalia; species Mopalia muscosa. The sequence goes on along the minus strand of JARFOD010120896.1, from coordinate 24,271 downwards.
AGGGTTTAACTTTAATGATGATAATGTTCTTGACTCCATCATGAAATAATACACATGTAAGATGTGAAGTTTATTGATTTGTTAGATTGGAAAAATAATGTTCATACATTAAGAAAAGACAGTAATACCATACTTAAAACATTCTGCCATTTAGTTAGTTTGATTGATTTGATTGATTGATTGGTGTTTTATGTCATGTATTTCACTGATATGATGGGGGTATACTCCAACAATAATTGACACATGCACAACCAAGCGTTTTCATAATGCTGGAAAGTTAATTTTCCTCCAGTGCTACTAAACTAAAGACAGCCATGCTTCACATCAAACAAACTGCCCTTAGCCAGAGGGCGTACTGTCATTAGTTAGAGGGCACCAGCAAAGATTTATTTGTTAACAGGTTGTTTTTTCATCCACACAACCAGTTTTTGCCAGTGACCACCTCCCCAAACACATAACTTGCTTTTCTCTAACCATGCCTTCATATTACTGGAGTTTCTAGTTATGACAACAAAGGTACATCACCTCTTTATGATAAAGTTTGGCATCCTGCCTAAAGTTCAATTTTGTAGGTTTATATCGATTTTAAGAAAAATGTTGCTAAAAAATTTATAGTTTTGCTAAAAATATTATTTCAAGTTATTGCAAAGCGAAATGCTTAAATCGGCCATGTTGGAAATCATGGATTGCTGCTTCCTAGCCCTTTATGAAATATTTCATTGAAATGAAATATTTCATAAAGGGATGTAACTCTGTTGTTGCAACATTATAACTTGTAACCACTGAACTGACTTACAATCCACAGGACATATGATGATGATTCTCCAGTCCCAAACCCAACACCAGTACACAGTAAGATTTGCCCAGTAATTTCTGAGCTATTTCCACTTTAGCACAGGCCTCTGATAAAGCTTTCTTATCTGACAATGTCGGCTCTCTGGAAATGAAGGGTAAAAAATTAGTTTAATAAAATACAAACATAACTTGCCAGGTTTGGTGTGCTGTGTTTAAGTTTTTTCCACTTAAATGACCTGGGGCCCGTTTCACAGTGCGGCCTAGCTTACGCAAAACGTAATTCCCATGATGTCCAGTTTTAAAGACATAGTGATGCCATGACAGTTACGTTCAACGTAAGTTACAATTGCTTTGTGAAACGATCCCCTGTACTAACGACAGTTAAACAATTGTAAGAAAAATGTATTAATTGTTTTGCTCTGTTAGAAAATAATTATTCCTAGAGTGGTAAAGACAGCTTGAAACAAACTGCACTCAGGCTGGCTTCATGTAGCACCTTAGCTCTCAGAGCAACAAGGCAACAGGAAGCTCCCTGCAAACCACCCACACCAACTGATGAAAGACACCTGTCAAACGGTCCTCTGTACAATGGAAACAAACAATAACAGACAGCAATAAGGGTGTGTTTCTCCTAGGGTCTTGAGTTATGAGTGATGTCCCTTTTGTAAAATGACGTTATCACTTTACACTTTTAATAGAGAGGACCAATAAAGAATTGCTGGGTTTTTTTAATTAATAAAACCCTATGGTTGTCATTTTCCCATACCTTGTGTGATAAATTTGTGAATATTAAAAATCAAAGGAATAAAGCAACTCACATGAACATATCCTGTGGCTTACTCTGTAGTGTGGTCTTCTCAAAATAACAGTGAAAATAACTCAACAAGTGCAGCAGAAAGTCGTCAAATTGTTCAGTGCTATGTGACAAATATACAAAGGTGTCCATTTAAATCAACAAATAGATACAACAGTGTATAACTAGTGTACATCACTAAACAGTTGAAAAAAGCAAAAATTAATCTTATAAATTCTCTAATTCTTTATGAAACGGTTGATTGTATGATTCCTCATGCCAGCCCAATCAAAACAGAAAATCACTGAAATAATAAAATAAAGTAAAGTAAAATAGTTTCAGTCGAATGCAAACTGAAATGCATAAATCACAATGGCCTAAGATTTGTGTTAGTAAGGCGATAAACTTCAATGTTTCTTTTAATAGGCATTTACAATGTGCAATTTGTGAAAAATGGCTGAAAGTGGTTACATTAATTTGTTGTATTTTAACTGTTAATCCCTCAAATTAGGACACTTCATGAAGTGATAGCTATATGTATATGTAAGATTGACACTATGTAGCCTTGTTAAGTAATTATTATATCATAATTATATAAACAGAAATGTACTCAAAAAGTAAATGGTAAAGACAAATACAAAATAAAAGTGAAAATAAGTAAAAACAGTGTGACTACACTTTTAACATACAGCCCTTACACAGATTTACTTTTGGAAAATGTTCAAAAGTTTGAGGTATAAAAAACTTATATATAATACAATATACAATAATAATAACTTTATTTAGCGAGGAAAATATTACAGTCAATAAAAAAAATCTTTAATTGTAATAAAAGATTGTGATCTTAATTAAGTTAATTCTGTTTCCAGTACTTACTTATACAGTCCCTCAAATGGATTGGAAATCTTTTCAACTTCTGACAGCATGTCAATAGCTACAGCTATGGAGAAAAGGTGATATTTCATAAACAAACACACATCTAAACACATACAGTTACAAAATAATGTGCAATTTATTTCACAAGGAATCTAGGAATACAATTATGAATGGATAAGGTGAATACAGACCTACAATTATCAAACGACACAGACCTAATAAATTATCGAATGGATCCAAGGTATTGATGAAATGGCTACAAATCTTCCAATAATAAAATGGACCAAGTCAACTGAATAACAGTAATGAAGTGGATCTAAGTCTACCACTAATCAAGTGTATCCAAGCGTCTTATTATTAAGATCCAGATATAACTGTGAGCAAGTTGATCCACAATAAAGTGGATCAAGGATAAATTATCCATATCAATCAAAACCAGCCAGTTCCAATGACCAAAAGAAACAATCCAGAGACTATAAATTCCAAAAACATTTTCTCATAAATGTCAAAGGAAACATTTTGCAGTCATTATAACCTGATTTAACTATTCAGTAGATGTGATAATGCTTAAAACAAGTTATAGGACTAGATTCTTTGGCTTCCTCAAATTTATGCTGTGAGTTTAAATGTTTGTTTGTTTGATTGGGGTTTAACGTCCTACTCAAGGGCATTTCACTTATATAATGATGAATTCTGAACTTCACACTGTTCCTTGCCTAATAACGATGGAAAACCGGGAGAAAACCTTGAAAAAAACAAAAAACAATGTGATTGTCAGAGCCAAATCAAGTGACTCACTCTTAAAGACTTATACCTGAGGGTGAACCAGCTGACTCGATCCTGTGAACAGTTCATTGAAGTAGGATTAGTAAGCATACTCGCTAACCACTAAGCCATGGCCGCCGGCCTCTACTTAGAAAAAGTTAACTGCATGTAAGGTTAAGTGCTAATTATTCTAGAATACAGGTACTAAAAGTTAGCACAAACTTTAAGGTATTTTTGTTGTTTTTGAAGTGAGTTACTATAGGAGAGTGATTTGTTGTTTGTCTGTTTGAGGCTTAGTGTCATACTCATTAACTCAAGGGTATTTAACTAATATGACAACAAATTGTTGAGTTCACACTTGACCCTACTTAATGCAATACTCCTGGCTGCAATAACCCCTATATATCCCATGAAAGATAACCAAAAAACGTACTTGAATATGATATCGACTTACGAGTAGTATAAACAGTTGACTATAGGTCTTGTGAGGTAGGTCCTCTAGTTTGACAAGAAAGATATTTGATTGGTCAATATTTGTGGAGCTAATCTGTTTAGTGATTAAAGAAGCAACACATGGCCTTGTGGATGAATTTGACTGTAGTAAAAGAAATACCCAATGTTTAGTGTCCAATTGTAAAATGGATATAGCTTGATTAGAAACATTGAGAGCATACATGTAATTCAACACATCGCTTTTAACAGTAGAAAACCCTGAGGGCTAGTATACAACCCCACAATTGCTGGAGCAACATTGTTTAGTCGCTCTTATACATATACCTAAGGGTCACAGGCGGACTCCTGTTCATTGAAATAGGATTGAAAAGCGGATAAGCTAATAATTCCTCTATACTTATATGTCAAACAATAGTATGAAATAAACAACTTTATAGATATGAAGCACATTGATTTTTTTACCTGTATTGATTTTTATTTCAAATTAAAAGCCTACATAGAATAATAATTTATTTGGTTGGCCTAGTTGTAATGAATTGGCTACAAAACCCATATGGCCATACTGTACACTAGAAATAGTTCAACTAAAAAATTAAATGGCATTAATGAATAAATATTTTAATGCAACCCAGAGCATCACTTTAAATAAGCTTGGTTTTCAATGTCATTGAAAAGATGTGGTTCACAAACAAAGACCTGACAATTCTGATCCATTTCTAATACATGAATTTCAGCTCTTATTGTGATTGTACAAGTATAAAAGAAAAGTCCACTTAGCTAACCTGACAATGGACAAGCTTGATAAAAGACTGACTGTCTATAGATAAATAGAGATAGTTACATGTATCAGAGAAACTCCAAATACACACCTGTTAATAAATGCACATACCATACATTCATGCTATGTTCTAAATCAAGGATTGAGTAACACACTTTATCTTACACTTTAAATAGGTCAAGTTGATGACTAAGTGGATCATTTATGAGTTTACAATTTAGAATTAGAGTTTGAGACTTATGAGACCAGACAGCAGGTAGAACAGAATTTTATATTCCTAAGTACTGACCTACACTTATAATGCAATCGTTCGTCAAAGTTTTCTTTACCCGTTTATATCTGACTATGTCTATTATGAGTACATCTATTTGTTTAATACTGTTTTCTAGCAATTGTGCTTTAATTTTCAAAAATGCACATTTATGTTTAAAGGGGAAAATACATATGTTAGGTTACCTCACAAAATTTTAGAGGAAAGATTTTAAGGTTATTGGAAAAGATTACATCACGAGACCTGGTTTTCACTACATGGGTATTAGTTAATTCCAATGTACAAGCATCCACTATCAATTTGCACATTACAGTGGCAAAACTCTGTTACATGGCTTTGTTTGCTGAGGGTAGGTGAAATGGCCAATCCCCCATGGTGTCAATTTGTCTTTCTGACATGACAACATACATGAGCATGATATACAGCAAAGTGTTACCTTTACAGGAGGCAACAGATCTTATCAAGGTCAATAAAACAAAATATACAGTTATTAACAGTTCACGAAACTCTACCAGCCTACATAATGATTCACATCCACAAGTGAATTTAAGGAGTCACATTATCAACAGTGGACAGCATGAACACAGGAAACTGTTCCCTTCACAGAACCCCAGTATAGGTGTAAAGGTCTACCACACAAGTGACCCAGCTACATCGTTTATTACTCTATCCTTACTCCACACAATTTTGACATTAGTTTACCACACATATAACCACCCTTAGTTTATGATTGATTTATTTTGGTTTATTGATTTTTTGGGCAAATTGGAGATAATTTAGGGTACCTCAAACACTGTATTTGTGTTGCTGCTTGGTTTGAAAGCACCAGGGCAGAAAAAATCACCTCTGTGTTAACTTTCCCGAGATTTAAGCTTTCATCTACAATACACTTATAAACAAACTTTGTTCAACAACAACTGCCTCACTAAAATATGACAGTCTACATACAGCTGGGTTGGGATTTAATATGATGTGAAATATATAGACAAAACACACTACAACTCACCTTTAATAGAACATTCTCTGTGGATAATATCCAGTTATATAATCAATCAACATATATTTCGAACTTTTTTTCTTCATTTTTTGTTCACTAGGTTTAGACATGGCTATAAGCTAGCAGACAGGCTTTACATACTGAATCATGATAACATGTGATATCTGACAGGTTTGAGGATCAGTCAGCTCCACCAGTATATTATCTGCTAACCGAAGCAAACACAATGAAGGAACTCAAGCAGAAAGTAGGGTGAACTTCTCCACAGGTCACCCACTCTCAAAATATAAACAAAGTAAGGCTGAGGCATTTAGAAGAGAATATACCGCAGATGCAACTATTCTGTGATTATTATGTATCCTTCATGTACTCTCTTTCTAATGCATCTTTCTCTCTCCATATTCTGCGGAGATTTACGTCGCTCTATTTTGAAGTTGTAATGGTTTTTAATTTAATTTTAATTAACTTTCGCTCCACACAATTTTTTAAATTAATATTGTTATATAATTTTTTCACACATCCCCACAACTAACAATCTCATTAACATCATTATTAATGATGTTAACAACGCCTTAGCCTTACAACAAAGCCTTAGTTACAATGGGGCTAAGATATGGGACGCTCTGCCTAAAAAAATTAAAGAATCGTCCTCGTTATCTTCCTTTAAAAATCAGATGATGAAATCCCTCCTGATGGAAAATAATAACCATGCAATGTAATATATGTACAAAAGTATATATATTTTTATTTTATTTTATTTATTTATTTTTTTTTGTGTTTGTTTTTTTATTTTTAAGTTTATTTTATTTATTTATTTTTGTTTGTTTTGTTTTTTTTGTTTTTGTTTGTTGTTTTGTTGTATATAGTCTACTTCTCCACCACAAGGATAATATAGGCTTTATATAGTGTTTACCTCATATTTAATTGTCTTATATATGTGTATAATATATTATAGTATGTATCAACATATTGCAGAATATCATATGTGATTATATGTTTGTGAAATTGTTTGTGGAGGGCCTCTGGAAAGAACAGTTATTCAACTGACAGAGTACTTGTTACATTTATTAAATGACATGTAATAACCTCAGAAAATAAAGCTATATATATATATATCTACCTTTTCTCAGTGACAATGTTCACAGTTGAATAAACTATCAAAGGAAATAGAAACATAACATTTTGTTTTAGCATTGTTACTGTAATCTGACAGCATGATCCAATAGGAAGATATGGCATTGTTGATTCAAAATAAAGTTATGACATCACCTTGCTATATGAGTCACTTCAAGCCAACAGAGATAAGATAGCCTGTGACATTGAAACTCTTTGACATAAGTCACTTTGTGTTGGTGTTTCAGGGAATCTCCTAAATGGCTCCTGTTAATATTTGTCAAGTGTTGGTTTCCAAGTTTGTGCCAAGGCAGAGATTGTCTGTCTAGACGGGGGGTTAAGAGAATAAAACCGTCTTTATGGTGCTACATGGTCTAAAGATCTCCTAGTTTAAGGGGCCATTAAGAAACATTAATCCAATCTGTCTCTTCTAATTCATGATATTGCTCAACAGACTGCTGATTCTATCGTTACAGTCATTGTCAAAACATGTCTATTGATTAACATAATTATTACTCTATTATAATGTATTGTAGAGCTCAAGGGCTTACCACAACAGGTCACCCTAGACATTCTGACTGACCAGAAACATTGGACGCTATTAAATTTTTGTTGATAAATTAAGTTATAAAGGTGATTGGCAGATAGACTGAGGTACATGTAGCAAGGTGAAAATCACACTAAAATATCCAATTTGTTTTCTGAGCAACAGGCTCAAGTGTAAAAGTGCACACTTTAGCGAGCAAGTTTATCCTGTTGTAAAATCTATAAAAATGATTGGAAAGGGAAAACAGGGGCTGTTAATATATGATAGAGAGTTTCCGTTGAGAATCTCATGTACGCTATACTTCACACCTGTCAACCATCAGGTATATGAGCAAGTCACAGGTAGTGACTCCGGCAATCTGAGGGATGTTTTTCACAAGATTTCCGTCGTAATAAGGCCGGCCTTTGCTGTAATCTTTTGTGTCAGAACCTTTAAATCCTTCCTCTTAAATTTTGTGAGATAACCTAAAATTTGCATTTTCACCTGGTTTGTTGATTTTTTTACATACGTAAATGTGCCTTTGTGAAAAATGAAGCAAAATTGCCTTAAAATACAATTTTCATCGATAATCAGAAGCAAAATTAATGGCAAAAGGCAAATTACGCTGAAGACTGCAGACAATTTGTGAAACCTATAAATAGGTCCTCCTAAATTAAATTTGCATTACCATGGGGAAACCCTGTTCTGCATGTTCTCCCCAACAGCACAGGCCTGTAAAGTACAGTGTGAAGTGGACTATCATTCATCATATAAGTGAAATACCTTTGAGTAGGATGTTTAACCCCAATCAAACATACAAAGATGTTATTCATTCGGTGGATATGTCCTTCAATAATCTCTTTGCTCCTCTATTTGCACTGTTCTGTTTATTACCAAACTTATCAGACATTGCCTACTTCTAAGCCACAGAGCTTGTAATATTTCACATCAGGACAGTCCTAGATATGTGAGCAATTGAAACCCGGAATTCAACCATTACCAACTTCCTGAAAACAAAGCTATTGTATTGACCCACCCATCTATGATCCTTGGTGTAATTGTAATAGATGGGGTTGCTGTTGTGTATAATCCTACAGTTAATGTATGGGTAATGCTTCACAGTGACAGCATAATGGTGCCTACACAGACATTCGTGTTCTGTGATAACACATTGAAGTCTGGGACAACAGTCAGCAACAAATTGACTCCTATCCCTGCATTAGTTTAGAAAACAAAAATTTCCAGCAAGCTCTTTTCTCCTTGTATAATTTAATGTCTACCATTGTTTAGGGATTTTACTTTTGCTTTTACTTTGTATACTTTAATCTTGCAAGCATCGAAAAAAGGTGATTTTATCAATTTTGAATGTGTGGCTGTTTGTCTTGTTTATTAAAATTGAAGAAAGTAAAACTAAACATTTTATTATATTGAACTTTGGCAATCTGTAATGGGGTGAATTGTTTTATGAATGAAAACTAATATAAATGTGGGCGTATTAGAACGTGGGATTAAGTTGACTGTGTTTACATTGTAAAAGAATGCACTCACAAGTGGTTTGCCCTGCAAGCGACAGACGTCCGATGAGTATTGGAATTTTTGAGATGGACAGAGAAGCGACATTATTGATTTGAATCGGCATAAAGCGAACTTCTTCGAGCCCTGACTATGTTACCTGGCTTACTAGTAACACACTGACAGCAACTATTGTAGCGATCGCTGCTACACCACGCTCTCACTCTCTGGTAACTTCTTCAATGTAGGCAAGAGACAAGCCCATGAGGTGTGGTCTATCGTGATTGAGTTATATCTCAATCCTGAACAACCAATCACAGCGGCTCAATTCCTTTTATTCCAAGAGTTTTCCAGTATCTTGTTTATATCCTACCAATAGATGGACACATCCTACTAACATGGTCAAAGGAAAGGCAATGAGATATCTGTTTTCATACTGATGAATTTGTGCCAATTCAATGAATTATTCAACAGGCTGGTGGTAAATTTGGGAACCACATTTCGGCAGTAGTTTGTTTTGACGAGTCCAGTTGACAACATAGTTTCGTGTGAAGCTCACTTTAGTGTGGAATTTGAAAACTTTGTTTTAGAAACGTAAACTGATAGGTGTGCTGGACTTATTTGGTTGTGAAATTTTATCTGTCATCTTTGTGCTTTCTAACTCTATTCTCTATGGATGTTTCTGCAGTTTCTTAAGATACTGAATTTCAATATTAATGAAATTATAAAGAACTACAGGAACTGGTTGCTGTTTTCTTCTCTCTTTTCTGCTCCAGGAACTTAAAGCTGAACAACTCTTTACTGTACAAATGTTCTTCTCAAGTTTTGTATTTAATGACTTCTAAGATTTCTTAAATTTCTTCACTGAGACTGATGATTTTCACTCTTTAACCACCAGGATTTTACCTTGAAACTTGCTGACTTTTGATTGTTTTTTGCTTGATATAAAATATATATTTTTGTGAGAGATGAATTGCAAAAGGAGATATTCTTGTCATAATTGTTTTGTTGGTGAACTGTGATCACAGATTCATGTGGCATCAAAAGATGTTCGGATAAGTTGGTATAAAATCTTGTATTTTGTATGGTAGTTAACTGATTTGTCTTTCACCAAATGATTTATGAGATGAGTCTTCCGAGCGCTTTGGCGATAAAGCGTTACACTTACCCTTATAATTACTACCCTAAACTGTATAACAGTAGTGGGGGAAGAATCGAGATTGGTGCTTCAAATCACACGACAGTGTCTAAAAGGCCTAATTCATGTGTAAATATCAGCAACAAGCTCCGTCTGGCTGCTTACCAAAGCCAACGAAAGAGAACACGCAAATTTAATACAAACAACTTTTGGTATGCAAGTTTATATCGACAGTTAAATCGCTGGGAGAAAAGTTGGAGTATTTTCCATAATCCCTTGGAAGAAGGTAAAAGTCTTTCAAATTTTTTTCTGTGATGTTAGTCCTCATATAAAAGGTTTTCTAATGTATTTTATTAATCGACAATCAAAGAAGTCTACTATGGCGGGCTGCTCAGTGCATGTAAAACACTAATCAATAATATGCCTGTTTTAAAAAACATGTAGTTTCTCTGTCTGGAAATATACTTGCTTGTCGTGATATTTAAATTTTGACCTATAACAAAACTGGAAATAGATCCAATTGAGTTGATAGGAAGAACAGTAGTGAAAACCATGACCATGAAATATAAATGCTGATTTAAGATATTTATTAAGTTATTTAGGTTGGAACCTACCTATAAAGACCAATCAAATTACATGAAGATTACACAAAGTACAAAAAATACCTTAGAAATGTTGGAGCTCCAAGCTTGAGCTTGGCACGATAAATGTGTATAATATAGTATGGCGATATCCAACAATGGCATGCTCTTTGCAGGTACTTATAAGAAACAGCATGCTAAGTAGGCTGTCACTTAGATTATTGTCTGGGCCAATGAGTCTAGATCTAGACCTTATGATACCTGAATGACATGTAGGAAGGTGAACTAGTACATATTTCTGTCCAGTTGTCTAGTAATATGCTATCTTGAGACTCTATTAAGCTCCTCAGGTAACTCATCTGGATTTCTATTCAAAACATTTCCTCCGCTCTATCTCATCTCGTATGACAGTTGCCGGAAGAACAGTAAAATGTTAGTATTAATAGGAAATAATCTTGACACATGCCTTGTGCAGATATGACAACCATTAAGAAGTTTGACCATGAATTCATTATCGTTTTTCAGAGGTACAATTAGGGGCTAAGTCAAAAAGCACAAGTATGGTGTCTAAAATGGTCGTTTTGCTTAACTTTTTAAGTAGTTTCGCTATCATCTGCATGTTAAAGTTTCTTCAAACATGGTTTCCAAATGAGTCAACTGTTGAGTTAAGGGTGTCCATTTGGATGAGTGGAGATCCCTCTGCCTAAGCCCTTGGGTGATATGTTCTATGCTATCCAGTATAATAACAGGAACACAATATGCCTAAAACTGTAGAAATTTAACTTATAATGAATGGTTCTACACTTTGGCTTGATTTAATAAAATTGTATAAAACTGTTTTGTTTTGCTGGCTGTGAATAGTAGTTTATTGTATCTCACCCAGATGTATGCAGATAGTTACATTATATACAATTATCCAATGAACCCAAAACTATTTAAATCAGTTACACTTTAGCTTCATTTTGTTGTCTAGTATAAGCTTATATAACATCTTTGAACAGAAGGAAAGGAATAAAAATATTTAATACAGTAATCTTTGCAATACATTTTAAGCTCTAAGAACAAAAAAGCGACATCATTCATTCATTCTTGAGAAAGAAATACAGATACTAGCAAGAGATGGTCTTTCTTTGTTTTATACCTGGTGCGTTGACAGGACAATATGTTTGATGTTTCTCTACTCTGGTTCATATAATGTGTACCTTTGGGTGGAGGGGGGGAGTGATTGTTTATAGCAATGAATCCTGTATTATTTATCTTCAATACAATAGGGTGGCCAGTTGGAGGGAGCTTTATTTTGCCCTGGTGCTCTCAAAGCTAAAGGGAAACAGGAAGCCGATCTGTTTGTGGTGTCTGTATTGCGTCCTGTTGTTGTCGTCCTGTACTTGTCCCGTCCTGCCTTTGTTTGTTGCCAGTGGTGTCGACGGGGGTTTCTCTCACTCATTGGGCTGGCACATCGTCATATAACTGAAGTACCCTTGAGTACGACGTTAAACCCCAATCAATCAATCAAACAAACAAACAAATCAATACAATAGGACACTGACTAGATTAGTACCCTATAACTTATAGAAGTTGGGTCTAGAAAAATAGGCTTTACCTCAGGGGGTCTTACATGTTATTTCTATGGACTGTCTTAAAGTTAGAGTGGCTAAAGCTCTCAACGTTATAGGGTATATTAAAATTAATTTGTGGGACTTTTTGACAGCATTACCTTGAATTCTAAGTTTCCAGTGACATTTAGAATTTTGCCTTACCTAAAATTCTGTCTGAAATGTCAGAACAGATTACACAATTGTCATAAGTATAATTCATGAAAATTTTATGTCACAGCAAATATTGTCTTGAGTTGAAATTGCATTTTGCTCCCAGTCTGCCATTCATTTCTCTTTTAACTCGATAGAATGCATTGAACCAGTTGATATAGAACACAGACTCAAAGGGAGACCAAATGTTTGTTCAGGTGCACATTAGCCAGTCTAATGGATAATTTGTGATAAAAGGTTGGGCTTCTCAGAATTTTAATCCCTAATAAAGGTTGGATTCTCTTTTCTGTTTGGTTGTTAGAAGTGTGAAGTAATGAATAAAATGTGTCTGAGTAATCAGGAGCAAACATTAAAAGGTGTTAATGTTATATAAAGTTGTGGCACACCTTGACTCTCCCATTGCTCTACTATATTACTCTAAACTAAAACCTCTGGTTGTGGCTCAGACGTTGCAAGGTAACGTTTTATGACGTATTCTCCATATACAGTATAAAGTGGACTATCCATCCCCAAAAAAGGGAAATATTTTTGATGACTAAGTGTCAACACCAAACAAACAAAAAAAAACCTGTTTCATTTTATAGTATTCCTTTCCGAATGTTTTAAAGATTGTAGCTTCCGATTTTTTATTCACCTAAAATGAAACCGATTGGTAGACTTGTAAATGACAACACACACCATTGATTAATCTGGTGTTTGGCTGGGAACTTGACCCCTCCTCCGTATATTATATTACTAACAATTAATCTGACACACTGGCATTAAAAAAAAAACGTGTATAATACACATTAATCAATTATATTCTTAATACTACTGTATGGTACATTTTACATTTCATAAATTCATAGCGTTGTAATTTATCCGTCCACTATCTTCCTAACCTTACACAGCTCGAAGCTCTTCCATCGATCCCATGGTTTGTCCAAACATCACATGTATCTTGTTTTATGTTACACATGACTAATCATCCAGTATATATATAAACATTATCACCATTCATATAGGTAATTTTATAATTCATGCCAATAGAAATTTGCATGTCATTGCTACCAACGTGAAATATCTTTGTTAAACCAAACAAAAATTATTGCAAATAAAGGTTATTTTGGCTATGCATTTTTATTCCAATTTGGTTAAATTATGCAGAGGGCCGGAAGGGAAGTCCTTGTGCTCTTTCGGTATTAAGGGACATCATGGAAGCTGATCTATTTCCATAATGACCTGGATACTCATTCAGGTGTTAACACAAATGACTTAAGGTTATTGATCTTGTCCCTAAGGGGGGAGGAAGGTTCTGATAGAGAGATAGCCCGGATGTCACAGGTCGCTTTCATTTTACTGACTTTTATATTGTTCAAATATACCTGTTAACATTACCTAAGTTAATAGAACTGAAAGGAATTGAGGTATTTATTTGTTTTGACAGATTCATTATCTTGATAGAAACTGATATCATAGCATAACAGTACATATCATTGCTTTTTCTATATTTAATAGCGATTATAAAAAAACACTTCTAGAATTCATTGCAATTGACTGATAACATTTCTTTTGCTTACAAATCAGAAGCACCCTGGCCAAAAATATGTATGGAGCCACATCCATATGGAGCCCCTTCCTTACTACATGATATGTTTATCAATAATTTATAATTTTTGTATCCATTTAATATATTTTTAAAAAAGAAATATATGTGTGTGTGTGTATCTATGTAGGTGTATGTGTATGTATATAGGAATATGTGTATGTATCTCAGTGTATAAGTATCTAAATAGGTGTATGTGTATTTATATTGGTATATGTGTATGTATATAGGTGTATATATAGGTGTGCATGTATTTTTTCTTTCCCTCTTATATTATTATGTTCTAATTCTTGATTGTTTTCATATCTGTTTACACAAAATGACTTTGTATAATACTGTATCTATAATTTTAAATGTCTGAGGGCCTCTGGGGAGACCAGTTTTATTAACTGACAGAGTTGTAGTGATTGTACTCTATACCCTCAATAAATAAAGTTATATATATATATATATATATATATATATATATACTTAACACTTCAGTTCTTGAGACATTTTGTTGTCTGTATTATCAACTTACATGTACATTTGTAAGTCTTCATTTTTTGTTCAGCTAGTATATATCTCTGACATTCTCATCTGGAGTATTGTCTTTTTTTCATTAATGTTACGCAATAGTCGTAAAGGTTAGGCGTCCGGTATATTGAGTTAGATAAGAAATCACTGTGGAAGGTTTCAAGAAAGCAAGTGTCCTTCAGCTGTTTTTGTGTGTTATAAAATGAATCTGTAGGAATGGCTGGTCACAACGGAGATGTCTCAATAAGTCTTCCTGTGTCAGACTAATGAATTTCCCTTTAGCCAAGTCACGGGTGCCATATTGGTTAACTGTGTCCACACAGCCTGCTAGAGTATACAAACTCTGATTTCTTCATCACATCATGCCTGCTCCAGCATTTTATTCCAAAGACTAAGTCACTTCAACTTTTTTCAAATCTCGTTAACTAATCTTTCATTGTTTAAAATCAATTACTTTGCTTCTAGCTTCATTCTTTGGTTTTGTTAATATATTTAATTTCACATGTGAGAGCACAATATATTTTCTATTTTGCTCATTCATAGTCAACAGCAATGGAAAAACATTACTTTTGCAAATGAGGAAAGACTAGCTTATACAAATTTTTGGGGTTTTTCGTGTTGTGCTATACTTTCTTTATGAATAATTCTTTTTGCACTTAACTGATAAAGTACACTGCTGCATATAAGCGAAATATCTTTATCCACTGCATATTACAGCTGATATCTCTGTGTGTGACGGAATCTGGTTTTGTGTCTGTAGCGGACTCCTTCTCAAAGGCTTCACACTGTTATTCTGGATTTAGTCAAATATAGAAACTGTTACCCACTGTGAAAGTACTATTAAAGACTTTGGTATAAATGTCTCCACACACATACACTTTCTATAATTTACCTTCTAGGACTTAGGCAGAGTGGTGTCCACCTGTCCTTTGGATACCCTGATAATAAATGCTTCATTTGAACACCCTGTTTTAAAAAACATAAAACCCGGAGGAGATAGGAAAACTGTCAAAATTGGACACCCAGTTACTTTAAAAAACGCAAAATTACCATTTTGGAAACCATACTTTTGATTTCTGGCTATACCCCTGTTTACCTGACAACCATCAGTTGATTTAGAACATTACAATTTGTTTCATAGAAGTTAACAGAACCAAACTGGTTACCTGAGATAACACTTTTACATAAGGTTATACATGTGATTGAAGTTGGTACACTGGTACTAATTGTTGAGGTTAGGTAAGACATTCTATCAGGCATATTTGCGTCAATAAAAATAATAACAATGAAAACACAAAAGTTTTTTGTTTTTGCAAGGCTCCATTTGATAGTTGTCTCTGAAGTGTAGTCTTGTTCCTGGGTCGGATCACTGGATTTACTTTAAACAAAAGCTGTATTAAAAAGGGCTATACGACTGGCCTCATCTATGTTGCACTCTAAAACTACATCCTTGTTACTGCTGTCCAGATTGTAACAAGTTTTGTGTGTTTAGATGTCTGACTTAGGGTTATCTCCCCTTGGGTGTGACGTCAGACACCAGTTGCACCTAAATAGCCTCTCATTGAAATAAACCTCTGTCTCAATTAGACAAAACATTTTAAACAATTCCAAATTTAAACAAAGAAAAATATAATTAAAACTTATGAAATATTGTTCCTGAATTGTAAGATGCATTTTCTAGTACATATGGGAAGATCAAAGAACAGTTTCCATAAGGGCTTTAGTTTAATATGACTGCCAATTATGTACATATTGTCTCTATAATGTGAAGAAAATAAGTCTTTATTCTTTGATGGACATTCTCTGTAACAAAAATACTCATCTCTCAATTGATTAGTCTTTAGTCATTCTCACACACCAGGGACAGTTTTATGTAGTAACTCTAAACATCTTTGTCATTTTATAACCCATGGTTACAGGATAAATATTTGTCTGCTAATGTAACAATTTCATTCACGCTGCCACATCTCTGGTAAAGGTACAGTTTTCTGACCTTAATTGGTTGATATTAAACGCAGGGCTGTTCCAATATGATGAGATGGAGCCAATGGTCTCAAGTTCTCAAATTATGGTGGACAATTACTTTTTGTCACAAAAAATGATATCATCTTGGATGTCAGATGACGAAAATGTCTTTTGATGTCCATTTTATAACCGTATATCATGATGGTTATAGTTGTTGTTTTTTTGTTTTGTTTTTTAATTTGGAGATGTTTAGAAAAAGTATCAAGAATTGTTGTAACAAAAAGAACCATTAGATAGTCTATCTTGTATATATTTTTAATAAATTGATTTGACCTCACAGGTTACAGGCCAAATACTATTTTGTATTTTTGTATATACTCATAAATGTTTAGTTGCTTGTCTCCTGGGTAATGTGGACTACTGATCAGATGTGTTACAATATCTTTGAAAACAGGGAGTTTCTCTCTTTTTTGCATCAATAAATGCAGTTATCGAATCGATAAAGCCATTGTTATGAATCGAAGCGATAATAGGATTGAGTTGAACAACCATTTTTGCTAATGTGACCCTTTGAAGTTTTCTTGTGATGTTTGTTAGGAGTTTTTTTTTTCTCACTGTATAGCACTTTAACTGTGGGTGATTATGGATTTGATGGTTAAAGGAGTT
The DNA here is from genome assembly GCA_031763545.1 of Mopalia muscosa. Taxonomy (NCBI): domain Eukaryota; kingdom Metazoa; phylum Mollusca; class Polyplacophora; order Chitonida; family Mopaliidae; genus Mopalia; species Mopalia muscosa. The sequence goes on along the minus strand of JARFOD010120896.1, from coordinate 7,175 downwards.
GTCTCAGGGGTATCTCATTAAGTTAGCCCTGACCAGGACCCAACAAGACAGGCTTGATGGAGCAGGTTTTATGGGCTGTAGCAGACAGACTGGCTCCAAGGCGGACATGCCACTAAGTGATGGTGATAGAGCGGAGGTGATAAATGCCACCCAGTCACACTAAGGTGTATAATCTCTGTCCTATCACCACTACTCATTGGGAGATCAAGCTGCCAGGTGTCAGGGTGGGTGTTGTGGCTTAGACCGCTTACCTGAAGCATGCACCATCTGCCCTTTACTTATAGTCTAATTAGCAAAAATAATCTCATTTATTAGAAATTGTTAGCTAGAATAGAGTTGTGGGGCTCAGGCATATTTATGAATCATCTCATTAACATATCATTTAATATGGCTGCCCAGTGACTTCCAATCAGAAAAATAGTACATACTAGAAAATGGATTCCCATAAATTGCATTAAAATGTTAGTTTTCACACTAATTTGTGGTCTACATGTATCTATTTGTTGTACAATACATGGCCAAAATATTCACAAATCTCTACAGTGCTATAGTGGTCAGTTATCTGGAATATTGTGCTGTGTAGAAAATCAATAGTAGGAAATGTCTGACCATGATGAACACTTCACTGGAATCTCTTCAGAATTAGCCTATGCTTCAGCTCACTGTATCCACCTCTCCAAAATGGTCTCTTCACAAGAATTTTGCTTAGTTTTTGTTAACATTCTTTTAATGGGTCAATACAAGACATCCATGGGTCAATTTGAGTTATTTTAAAGAAGAATATGGAAAATGTACTTGTTAACTTATTAATGTCATTGAAGTTAAAACAATTTGCAAATATTCAAAAACGTTGACCTTTGAAAATAGCTGGCATTAGTTGTTAATAATTAATAAGTTGTTAAAATAAAATTTCTTTTGACATATTTACTGAATAAGTATTGACTTCAAAGACACACATTGTCTTAATTTAAATAACTCAATGGCTTCTTTGAATGTGTCATTTGTAAATGTTGTTGGTAGAACACCTGTGCATTGGCTTGTTTTGTTAGTTTAATATGACTTGTCTCTACACTGTCATATATCTGTCACATTTCTTAACATTGTTAATTAATGTTCTATTCAAAGCCAATGATATAGCATTGTGTCTCAATAGATAACCCTCTCCACCAAATCACCTCTTATGTTTATTGGAGGTCATCATCACCCTACACCAACTCAAGTAATAACAGCATGTTCCTTTTATCCAGTTACCCTATTCCCCCATTTTAGGGTAGGCTTAGCCCTGGGGAGTATGTTTCATGGGTTGCTCAAGTTCTTTCTTGTCTTACTCAAGTAGGGCACACTTTGGTAACCCACTGTTTTCTTTCTCTTTTAATCTGACACTTTCATTCAAACTCCCTGTAGAGCCCTCATTATCTCCCATTCCTATATTAATCCTTAATCCAGTCTGCTTGGATTTATAGCCTGTGAAATAGGTATAAAACTGGGTGTGTGGTTTATGTCTGACATAGTCTGGTGTAGCAGCTGTTAATGAACCTGAACCAAAGCTGACTGAGGAAATTACCCTGGTGAAAGTTTGGTACACAGAGTGGCTATTATTAGGCTCTAGTAAAAAGGCTTACACTGGAACCTGTGGGCTGTTACATCTGTACCAAGTTGGATAGTGTGAGTTAAGTGTACTGTGAAGAGAAGATTACTTATGTGAACTGTTCGAGGACAACATTATATAGTCATTAAAACTATATTTCATGAGGATTGATATATCAGATTGTGTTATTTAAGTCTGGATTTATCACAACTACCCAAAGTGTAAGGAAAGTTTGGGTGAGAAGTGTGTAACGCCAGTTTGGTATTTATTTAATCGAGTTAGTTACTTTGCCAAACATTTGAGTTTCAAAATGAGCACCACTTTATCCCCTGGCCAACCTGAAGAGAAGGACTTACCCATTGAGGGTGTTATTGCTATAGCCTGTATTTGTGGTCTGATTATTACCATTTTGATAATTGTCCTCTTGTGTGTGTTAAGACGCAGGAAACAAGGAAAAGTTGAACGAGACTATGAGTTAGAGGGCCAAGCTGGGGGCAGAGCTCAGCCGTTAACACAAATAAAGGACACTAATAGATCCAGACAGTGTTACAACAACACCGAGCAGGAAACACAGCAGAGAACATCGCCATATAACATGAACACAGAAGATTTAAGTGTTTTACCTGGGGATAACAGAACTAACTATTTACCAACCTCTGGAGAATCTGGAGAAGTGCCCAGTTTAGGTGAAGATTTAAATAATGAATGTGGAGTGGCTGTGTTATCTCAGAAATTCAGATATGAAAACCCAAACCAGGATGGTGTTTTAAGAGATACAATACAACAGCAATATCCTCAAAATGACCAGTTTTCTGCTCCAGCGAACCGATGCAGTCAAAACCTTAACGGTGCACACAGCCCAGTGTTTGTGGATCAGCAGGCGAGTTTTCAAACAGACCAGTCTCGAGGCCATGGAAGTGGGTATTCCACACCTGACCCTTCCAAACCTACTAAAATCATATATGAAGTGGTTGTTTGATCAAGGAACTTCTCCTGTTGTTTCACTCCAACCTTGAACATATTTGATACCATATTTAATTAACAATATCATGGGAGTTTAATTGGGACAATGTACAAACCTAGATCTCGTTTGTTTGCCATGGACAAGCAAAATACATGTACCTTATCATCATTTATATGACAAGATATTCCAGTTTATAACTCAAGCTCACATACTCATTACCTGTACTTGAATAAGTATTTACATGCTTTGGTGTTTCAGAGGGTAACTACTCTCACTAAACATAGGCTACAAATCCTTTTGTTTAGCCTCTGATGAAGGATTGCCCATTTGAGGTTTCTCAAGGAATGCCATAGCAGGATTTACTGTTAAACAGACCAGTCTCGAGTCTCATCAGTTTTTTTAAGTCCTACATTGTTGGATGCTGATAAGTTTCAGACAGGCAGACAGACTCTTGCTAGTCAGTGCTCATTATTATGCCCATTATCAGGAACATCATCGGCAGATAACTAACCATTGTAGATGTGCTGAGTTATACAATATTGTGCTAGACTTTATCATTTTTTGCAGGAGAGATCAGTAAACATCTGTCATCATTGGTGTACTATAAAATCAGACTTTGTTCATCACAAGTTAAATTCATTGAGCTTACTGTTGTTCAGGTCAAAAATAATAATGCCTTGTGCAACAAAAAAACAAATCAATACTGCTTGGAAGAATTTAACACTCTTCTGAATACTGAACTTGACTTATGATTTTGAGTCATGGATGAGTCATGAATAGTATATCAAAATCTATACCAAGTGTGAAGACTTTTTATTCAGGGAACTTGTGTCATGTTTTTAAAAAAATGAATACTATTTTTTTTTTTTTTTTTTTCATGAAATAAATTGTATTAAAATGACAAAACTTGCCTTTTTATATTTGGTTTCAAACTTCAACAACAATAATATTGTCTTTTATATAGCAGGCATTTAAAGGCACTCCAAAATGGCCTAGACTGGAACTCTCAGAGCAGGGCTTGAAAATTAGATGTTCCTGGAGCCCGGGGCAACCAAATTTTTAAGTGGGGCAAGTCAATTTTTCTGGTAGTTAACATGGAAGAGATAACACAGGCAACCAAACAAATTGTAGATTGGGCTTTAGGGCAACCTGGGAAATCCCTAATTTTCAACCCCTGCAGAGCCAAAAGAAAGCATGGCACTCATTTAACCCATTGGATTGGCATACCATCAAATCATACTTTGGAATAACATAACATACAGTACTTAAGTCAGCAAAAACTGACTGATATATCCAATGAAGATATACCTGCTTTAATAAATCTTCCAGTTTTTTGTGTTTAATAACAGTGTGACCAGATAGGGTTTTCAGGAGCCCCAATGTAGATTATTGGTGGCCATATTTTTCCCAGCTTTATCCCACTTCTTTATCTTTCTATCTAGATGTATGGGTTTTCAAACTTAGAAAGAGGTGATCAATGTTCTTGGACATTGTGATGAATAGAAAAGCGCTTTCGTAAAAAAGTAAAACTTTTTGCCCTGTTTGTCCTGTTGTGTTTTCAGGTTTGGTTAACTAAATACATCACATTCATAACTCTATCCAAAGCTGATTTTCAATCAGACTATATGTAGTGCGCTTACTTAACTGAACCTGATTTGATGTACCATTCACCGAAAAGAGTCCGCATGCCGACCTTCAGGTATATGAGCGAGTCACATGTTGTAGCTCTGGCAATCCTGGGGATGGTTCTAACGGGGTATTTCTCTCGGTTTTCCACCGTAATAAGGCTAAGTGCCGTGTGAAGTAGGCAATCCGTCGTCATATAAGAGAAATACCCTTGAGTACGACGTGAAACCCCAATCAAACAAACAATCAATCAAATTAAACCATCATTTAATTGATTTTTTGTGTCTTTCTCATAAAGTGAATATTAAGTGTTTTTGTTATTTTGGCATATCACTTTCTTAGTTGGATCGGATTCTAATTCATTCAATTATAGATGCTGGAACCCTTACTGGGACTGAAACCATGACTCTCAGAGTATAAGCAAGTGAATTTTAACAGTATTTTTGTTATTTTGGTATACTTTCTTAGTTTGAACAGAATCTAGTTCAGAAAACAGATTGGCTTTGTGTTTTGCTTAAGCTCAGAGTAACTGACCTAGACATATGCTAAATGCCGGGAATTGATAGATATATGTAAAGATATTTCCACGGGTAATTAAACAGTTACCTTGGCTTTTATATGTCAAAAGGCAATAAGTTTGGTTTAAGATTGTAATAATTAATGTTCAAACATAGACTTTGTGCTAATTGTTGACATTTCTCTTAGATTCATCTGGTATGCCAATGATTTGCTCTTTGTGTGAATAAACAGCTTCAATATAAGCATGGAAAACATGTCAAAACACATTCATCTACCTTTTAGGGTTCTTTGAGAGATTAGCAGAGGGTGTTAATAACTAATTAGTTGACCGTGTGTCATACCTGGATACTGGCAAACAGGAAAGGGCATTGTAATTTTCACCTGGCAGTTGACAACTGCAAACACAAGTTTATACAATCTGACTTGCCTTGAAATATTGTTTATACAGCTTTGTTGTATTCAATGATGGCCTATTAGCTCAAGAATAAACAGGTTATCCATGTACATTATGTGAATAGGATAACCAAGTCATTATTCGTCCTATATATACATGTAGGCAGAAGTCAGACTGTATTTTGCTAAATTAAAAATGTTAAGTTTATTCATGTTTTTATATAGTTAATATAAAAAAGTTAAATTGGTTTTGTGTGTTCTGAGCATCGCCTGATCTCGTGTCCTGTATATTTAAACCATTGATACTGTAAATGTCATTCTGTTATGTAATCTGCCACAATTGATCAATTGGTTATTTCATTGTGGGTTTTAGTTACCAGTTCAAGTCTCTGTTATTATTATTAACCTTTTGAATGCTATGCTATTGATCAGGATCTGTTTGAATGTTTTATGGTTGACAGATCTAATACTGTTAGACTGTATAAAAACTACAAACCAGCAGCAGGGAATCCTGGCAGTGAACACAGATTGATAGTATTGCATCATGACAAATCTCTGTCAGATCTTCTAACCATTTGTCATTCTAGGGGATATTAAAATAGGAAGATTCCACACACTGGATTATGACCCCCATGTTTTCATCAATTGGTATTTCCCTTCAAAAAACCCAGAACCAGTAAAACTTGATCCAACCATTCTGGCAGCAAATGGCACGTAATCTGCTGATCTTGGGCATTTGGCTTGTTTTATCACTTATCTAAATATGAGAACGGAGAAGCCGCAAACAGAACGGGTGGGCGATTAAAGAAAGCTTATTAGGGACTTAAGAACTGATGTGGCCAATATGAGACCAAAACATGCCAGCATTGCGGAAAAGAAATGGTTTTACAAACCAACTTCATTAATATGGAAGGACATGAAGAGTAGTGATCTAGTGCCTCATCTAACTTTCCTGTCTTCAAAGTCAATGTTTGAAGAGCTGTAGAATATGCTTTCTTTAGCCTCAGCTTTGTGGCACGGTTAATGTCGGCTCTATTAGATCATCTACAAAAAGAATAATTTCCGCATATGGGAAAATAATCTTGTACCACTTGTTCGTTTTCTGCCACAATTTATTGAATGTTTGGTTTCCATCTGTGAACATGCCTGGTGGTCAAGTGGACAAAGCCTCACCAATTCAGCAATAGAATTTCAAATGTTTGCTCTCAAAATTCCCCTACATAATCTCATGTTTTGCCCACATAGAATTTTAACAAGACAGCTTGTCTGGTGAATTTCACAGTGTTACAGAGATCATGAAGCTCCATATCTTTAAAGTTGGGCAATGGGATTGTCAGTACATGTGAGCATACTGCAGTATTTGAAAGGTGCCAATACAGAAACCAATATTGCTCAAATCCATCAACCAATGGCCATCAGATAGAGATCCACGAAGGGTAGTCATTTCCCCAAATAAAGCTATGATTCAGCACTGGTTGACTTGAGTCACCTCAAGGTGCTATCTGATGGTATGACCAAAGTAAATGACCACATCAATCAATTTCTCATCACAGTTACTGTCATCCTAACACACTACCGTGTCCCTTAGTGCACCCACAAAACTCAATCAAATATCCAACAAACTCCCAAACATATTCATGAAAAATGAGAACTTGTCACCAATAGTCTCAGTTGAATAGAATTTAGGTTTAGGGACAGATACACTACAGTTGGTTAGTAGACCTTTATTTGTCTCGTCAATGTGTCTACAGTAATTCTTTGTATCTACACTCTGTAAGCATGTACAACAGCTTGGAGCTGTGATAATTTTGCAATGGTAAAATATTGTGTTTAAAAGGTTCAAATGTCCTTTAGCCATGGCTCAGTGGCTTGCATGTAGAATTACTGATCTTCCTTCAATGCATTGCTAAGAGGCTCAAGTTCCCCAATTTAACCCAGGGAGTCACATGAAGTGACTCCAGAAATTGCAAGAGTGGTTTGACAAGGTTTTCTCTCGGATCTTGCCCCGTGAGGCAGCGGGTGGGCCATGGCCCTGCAGAATACTCCCTCGGCTTCCTCGGTCGATCGTAAGAGGCGAGAAAAGAG
>JARFOD010120885.1:0-14533 GCA_031763545.1 Mopalia muscosa | reverse complement strand
TTACTACATGGTAACGCACAAACGTTCCTTATTATGTACTAATAAATACGCGCTCTGCTGCTCTTACTCTACTACTGACATGGATCAGTATAAAATACTCCCACGTCTTCATTCCCATGATAAGCCTGAACAAAACATGAGCAAGTGCTACTAACAGCGTTTTATATGTTGTCAGAAAAATGATATGCGGAGTTGATACGGGTAAAATTAAACTCTTTAAGGCACAATAATTGATGTCACACAGTTTGGAACCGTCAAGACTATTTACAGCCTAACTGCATGCAGGTTTAAAACATTGAATTCTCCTTGGTCATTTTTACCCTGAACAAATGCTCTCCATATACACTCTGGGTTAAATTAATCATTTTTTTTTTTTTTTAATTTCTTTTACAAAATAGTCCTCCACAATAAGACAAATAATATATTTGAAAAACAGAATGGTCTTTTCCTGGTGGATTTCCGCTATTTCTAGCTTTAAGCTCCAGAACGAACATTTACCTTTATGTACGACAAGTTTATCTTTTTGTCTTACAAGTATCATCGTTATGTGTAGAATTAAGCGTTAAGGTTTGGCCTCAAGAAGATAGTATTAACTTCATTTACGACAAGTTTATCGTTTTGTCTTCCAAGTATCATCATTATGTATAGAATTAAGCGTTAAGGTTTGGCCTCCAGAAGAGAATTTTATAATCATGTACGACAAGCTTATCTTTCTGTCAAAATTAGTTTTGCTTTTATTTTACCTGTGTACACTTCTTTTTCACATTTGTAAAAATTGTTTTTACTTATTCGGTATGTGAAAATTTCACATATGTAAAATAAAATAGTTCGTTTAATAGCATATACAAAATTCTTAAATTTCCAATTCCAGATTTTGGGGAAATCAGGCTTGCTTATGTTCAAAGCTTATTTTAACACCATCCCGTGGCACAGCAGATAAATGTATTGTTAATAAATCCGCTTGTAGGAAGTCATCATCAGTAGAAATTAACACACATGTAACTCAATTGTCACGTCTCCAGTTTTTCTCGACATTTTCTTAAATGAAGTTGAAGTCATTTTAGTATTAGTTAGTAATATTAATTTGCCATTAAAAATCCATCATGATTCATCTTCAATTAAGAGACGTTTCCCGGAAATCCAACTCACATCTAGTCCAGTTTTTCATGTCAAGTTTGCTTGATAAAAACATCAGCAAACGCATGCCCTTGTCATGGAACCGAAAGTCAGTTCCACTCCGTTTTTGGAATTTCTAAACGAATACTAACCCAATCGTTTGAGAAAGGGATTTAACGAAAAGCGATTACCCCCTTAGCATTTTCGTCTGGAGCAAAAACCTTTATTTCCCTATATATTTGAGGAGCGTGATGTGGATAAGTCAGGTCGTCACTAGACTGCTTAAGCCCCGTCGATGTACTGCATTTCGACCACATGAATACAAAGGGAATTATATAGTTTCCAGGTGAATACAAAGGGAATCATCTGGTGACCATATGAATACAAAGGGAATTAACTGGTGACCATATGAATACAAAAGGGAATTTTCTGGTGACCATATGAATACAAAGGGAATTGTCTGGTGACCATATGAATACAAAAAGATTATCTGGTGACCATATGAATACAAAGGGAATTGTCTGATGACCATATGAATACAAAGGGAATTATCTGGTGACCATATGAATACAAAGGGAATTGTCTGGTGACCATATGAATACAAAGGGAATTGTCTGGTGACCATATGAATACAAAGGGAATTATCTGGTGGCCATATGAATACAAAGAAATCATTTAGTGACCATATGAATACAAAGGGAATTATCTGGTGACCATATGAATGCAAATATAATTATCTGGTGATCATATGAATAAAAAGGGAATCATCTGGTGACCATATGAATACAAACGGAACTATCTCGTGACCATATGAATACAAAGGCAATCATCTGTTGACCATATGAATACAAATATAATTATCTGGTGACCATATGAATAAAAAGGAAATCATCTTGTGACCATATGAATAAAAAGGGAATCATCAGGTGACCATATGAATACAAAGGGAACTATCTGGTGACCATATGAATACAAAGGCAATCATCTGTTGACCATATGAATGCAAAGGGAACTATCTGGTGACCATATGAATACAAAGGGAAGTATCTGATGACCAGTTGAATACAAAGGGAATTGTCTGGTGACCAGTTGAATACAAAGGGAACTATCTGGTGAACATATGAATACAAAGGGAACTATCTGTTGACCATATGAATACAAAGGCAATCATCTGTTGACCATATGAATACAAAGGGAATTATCTGGTGAACATATGAATACAAAGGCAATCATCTGTTGACCATATGGATACAAATATAATTATCTGGTGACCATATGAAAACAAAGGCAATCATCTGTTGACCATATGAATACAAAGGGAATTGTCTGGTGAACATATGAATACAAAGGGAATCATCTGGTGACCAGTTGAATACAAAGGGAACTATCTGGTGACGATATGAATACAAAGGGAACTATCTGGTGACGATATGAATACAAAGGGAATTATCTTGTGACCATATGAAAGCACTAACCATCAAGTGATGTAGATCACACATACCTGCATTCTCTCCTCTCAAAATATTCAAATTGTATAATGCATATTTTGACCTATTAAAAAGTATCTTAAACATGTGGGAACTCACACATATAGTATGCCTAGATAGTGAACATAGATAATATTCCCTCGTGTAGAACCGATATAACCTAGAAATTTCCATGTATTTAACCATTTACACGAGAGGTCAACAGTTTAAAGAAGAACGGATATTTCTCTGAATGACGGGGCGATGAAGCAGAGGAATATTCTAGTTATCTGAATCCAGGAAAATGTCGCATTTAACATGACATTTTCTCTTTTTGTGGGTTAAACCATTCGGGTTGTTATTGGCGATATGTCATCAGTAGAATTTAACTTTTGTTAGGTTAAAAGCTTTTATTAAAATAATAACTGTAAAACTACAAGACAAACAATGCTGTAACTCTACAGCAATATTTGCTGGTATCATTGTTACCAGCAAATTGTACTGTAAATTTACAGCATGTTTTCTAGTAACAGTGCTTGAATCCGGATAATATGTCATCATGGCAACAGTTTGATTTGCCTAATAGCAGGCTTCTGTGAAAGTGATTGATTGACTGACTGATAGATTGATTGATTGATTCACATTAATATCTGCATAACATTAAATGAGGGATGTCGACATTGTAGTCAGGCCTTAATCAGAATAAGCGACTTAATTTCATCAACTTAATAACTTATGACATATTATTTTTATAAGATAGGCTTTTGTCCAGCATTGTCTGTCATTGGGGAGATTTAACCTATGGTTCGTGGTGTGGGGGCGACAAACTGGATAAGATTGTTTCGGTTCAACTTCACGATAAGCATTGTATAAAAATTCGTACAAGAGTTTTTAAGCATTAAGTTCGGCCTTGTTAAAAGCAGTTGGCACGATTTACCATCAACATGTTTTTAAAAGTGCTGATAGTATGTGTTGTTTTCGTAAATATCGCTGTTTCCCATAGAATCTATCAACAGAATATTCCCAATGGAGCCAATGTCCCAAGTCCGTGTGAATCCGGTAGCACATGGGATGCTGTTGGCCATTTGAATCCTGTTAGCGGTCATCATGGATGGAATCAATTTGGGCTCGTAAGTATTCAATAGAGCTCTAATTGTAGCTGTTATTTTGTAATAGCTTATTCCATGCGTCTAGGTGTATGTGGGATATACATCTACATATATGGGAGTAGCTGTTATTGGGTACATATCTCTGCAGAGTTGCATATAAAGGTAGTATTAGTGACGTGAGTGCTTTTATCAAGCCGTTAGCCTATATTATTTTCTACCCAATGGCCTTTTTTTTTATTTTTTTATAGAATAGCAAGATTAACATGTAACACTAAGAAGTCAGATTATGTTAACAGTTAGGAAACTGATAGCAGGTAACAGTGTGACCGTTGGTCACTCTCGTCACTGGCCTGACTCATTTACGTTATCTGGGAATGCTAGACAATCAGATTCTTGGAAAGTTGGCAGGGGGGCATTTAATTTGTGAAAAGCGATCCTCTTTCGTCACAACATTCGTCATAGTAATGATGCTTTTAAATGACGCCACAAACAAATATCCATTCTGACGTGACTATAAAACTGATTCAGACATCAATCGTTTTGACTCTTTATGTAATACAATTCTTTGATTATCACACTCTCTGACCGGCAGTTATCACACAAGCCTATTGCATATGAGAGAATTTCATACAGCCGTGAGTTAGACTGAAAAGAAAAAGCCATAAAGCGACGATTAGCTAACTTAGAAAGTCGCAATCGTAACCATCCTAATCAACCCCGTTTATGAGCAGTTTTAAGTTTGACTTTAAACTTTTTCATATCATTCTGTTATTGGTTCATAACTCATCCATAAAGAGGCGAGAATATTTGTATGTTTCCAATTATTATGTTCAACTTTAGGTATGGGTATATTGATGTATAAACAACAACGAAATGCATGTATAAACATTTGCCGAAACTGTGCTGTTGAAATAGTTGACATTTTGTCTGCTGCAGGATTTCAAACACTTAGCCCATAAGGCGTGGAGTACGGAGTTGTGTCAGCATGACTCAGACGGTGATGGGAAAACCAATGGAGCTGAACTGGGGGACCCTCAATGTGTGTGGATCCCCGGTGCGACACCCGCGGGTCCTGCTACTGGTCACCCAGGTACGTCGAAATATGGAATTAGCTACTAAGGCTTGATTTCTGCATAAACTTAAGTTGTGCAACACAAGTCTATTTAATTGTTAATAATTATAATTTAAAAAAAGAAAAACCAGATTCTGAGAACCCTTTCATGCGACCACCTGGACAACAATTGGATAGTGTGAAATGTGTTAGTAATATCAACTGATTGGTCATAATGAACTCACCAATAACTTCTATATGTTCAGTCTGAATCGTGAAAGTACTTAACAGTTTTAATGTTTGTCTTTCAGGCTTTTGTGAACCAGTGACTGATCCTGCTTGCCAGGCTTCCTCTCCATGCTAAAACAACTTCAGCCACATCATTATATCGAATGTGAAAATTATCAGGCATTGAATACGAAATTCAGATGATTTGGTCATTTTGTCTTTTTGTCTCTTTTTCATTGATATGCTGCTTACCCAATGTATTAATGGGTGAGTCAATGGTTGTAATATAGATTTATTGGTGTTTGACCATTTTTGTCACTTTCATTGATATTCTGAAAGAGAAAGACCACAGAATTTCGACCTACAATTATTATTTTTATTTAATATTGTCAAAGACAAATATATGTCATAAACATAAAGTGAAATTTTTTTTTCAATTAAGAATGACTAAAATTGTTAGTATCTTTATAATTTCTTTGTTGCTTTGATTTTGGGTGACTGGTATCTTTAACAAGGCTATTGTATCGATCTACAGTTGAATAGCATCATAGTATTGTCGCCGTGTATTGATACAGCTGTTATTTATCTGGCTACGACCGCACAATTTACACCGTTATATCGAATATCCCATTTAATAGACATTCAAAATGGTCCGGGTTTATGACCGGCCTAATAAAGGTAAGACCCGACTGAGCCCTCACATTCGGTTTTACGTAACATCATCCACCAGTACATGCAAAAGAGAGACAACCCCGACTAGATGATACAACTACTGTGTTTTCTAACAATGACGTCAATTTCGCTTTTTAAATTAACTAATTAACGGCTATGCTAATTCGATTGCAAGGCAATTCGGATGGTTGTCTGAAAATTAAAAAAAACAAATAATAATAAGTTCAAGTGGAAAATCTTTTCCTTTAAGGCTCCAATAGCAATGGTAGATTGTTATTTAAGGATTAGATAATGTGTCATGATTTGTTTGTTTGATGGGGTTGAACACCGTACTCAAGGTTACTAAAGGATAAGGATACATGGGCACCCTCGAGACATACATTAAGGTGACCTATGTCTTTATTTTGTTCTACTCAAAACATCAAATAACGTTAAAAATAACATGGTAACTAACGAGAGAAAAGCCGAAACGGTCACAACTTCACCTCTCCTCTTGAATTCACCAGTTTTATTTAACAATCAGAAGCATAGAAGTTTGAACCAGCCCCCGAAGGTATCACCGAGCCATCTTGTCTGGTTTCCTATTCCTACCAAGTGTTTGCACTTTACATTTTATTATTAAAAAAATTGTCCTTTTGAGGTAGACCTTTCTTTACTTCGGTTTCAGTACTGCTGCATTTACTTATGTTAATGGGGGTTTTTTTTTTCTAAAGATTTTCATATAAGCGGGTGTATACATATTTGTTAAAAATTAGGTTGTTGTATGTCTAAACACCCAGACAAGGATCGAGTCTTAATTTAACAAAAATTACCAGACGTTAGCCATTCAAAAAGTTATTGGCCTCATGGTGGCACACCATTGTATAAGTGAAATAACCTGAAGTCCAATGTCAAGTCCAAATTAAACAAAATTAAACCAATTTTCATAGTTTTTGAAGCAGGTTTGGATATGACCATTCCACGGTTTAATTATTATATAAAGTTTTACATCATCAACTTTTACCCAACAAATGATGAAGTGTACAAATGTTCACTACCATCTCTCCTAACATAGTAACCTCCAAATTTGGCAATTCAATGTGTACAAATTGACACAGTGGTATGGTTATCTTCCGGTATAGAGATTGTGAGTGATTCATTAATGTCTTACACAGCCAACACAGGTTAACTTCTCAAAACACTATGATAAACATTTGGTTAACACACATTTTTCGAGCGTAGAATAAGAGTGGGTGGCTGAGTGGTCTAGGTGGCCGGAATTTACTGCTGGCAATTCTGAGGGTCGACACGTACGATTTCCGGACGTGTTTCAACCCGCAACAGGGAGTTACCTCCCTTGAAATGAACAGCATTACGTGAGAGATTATTTACTATACGGAAATGGCCGAGGTTGTTGAGACATGACAAACAAGTATGTGATGGACGCGCAAGAAGATCAAACAAATGGATTTTTATCAAGAAGAATTTTATTTCTTAGAGAGAGTTAACGTTTACCTAGAAGATGAATGAAACCGAATGATTTGATGAAACTGAAAAGTTGCAGGTGACCTATTTAACAGAAGTGTTTATATTTAAGGTGACAGTGCTGTTTGAAATAGACGCGTTCTGAAACAGTCCGCCAAAATTTTCAGGCCTTAAATAATATTAAGAAAAACTGGTAGGTGTGTTAATAATGTCCGAGTCTGGGATCACTGAGGTTTCGGTGCTGGAAGATGAAGCCTGGGTTAATTTCTGTTGGAGGATCGTGCTGATTTCATGGCGCTTTTCAACGGAAAGCTTTGTGACGGCGTCTCACACTTTTTTTTACCTCTGAAAACCAATTTAGTCTGGTTTACTGTGGAGTTCTCCGACCGTTTCATCGCCAGTAACTGTAACCTGTCTGTCGATGGCTGTAGAAATCGCCCACTCTGACAAGGCAAACGTTCCGGTTCCTCCTTGTTTAACGCCAACACCAACAAATCTACATCGTCACTCTTTGTCATTGATTCTCACATTTTTTTCTTATTTAACTAATTCGTAACTAAATGCTCGTAATTCCTCTCCCTCTCTATTGTGTACATCATATAATTCGTATGTCCCGATCGGAAATCATTTAGCTACAACAGTACATTTTTTGCCTCTGAAATAAACACTCATCCCAACATCGATCTCCATTTTGTTGTCGTCTGCTTCTTCGGTAAACAGAATAACCTCACGAAACCAAGGCTCCTGTCTATTGGAAATTTTAGGACGTTTGGCATAGTGCCAAACCAGGTTGTATGTAACTCACACGGGTAAAATATTCAATAATAAGTACCAAGGTAGATAGTGGGCAGCCGTGTACTGTAATAGGACAGTTATCCACTCTAGTGTCAGTATGAACTAGTTCTGTCTGTTGATAGTACTGCGAGGAGGGAATATTGAAGTGGCCTGGGCACTGACTTTCACATTGTTTGTATCAATGAAACTTGGCTGGACGATCCATCCTCCATCGCGTTGCTTTCAGCAACGCGAGAAAGTGCTGAAAAGCCAATCGGGCATCTAAACCCAATATTGTTAGATCATACCGATCAAGCAGTACGAGCGATAAGGCTTCTGAAGTTGGGAGAGATTATATGTGTCTCCAATAAAATTTGGTATATATCACGCCCAGACCGGGATAACGAGCTACTTGAATTAGCTCGGATCGTAATTCTACAACCCAACACGAAAGTACTACTAATATGTTCTGCATATCACCTGATTGCCATGTTGACTATTTTTGACGACATTCGGGACACTCTTGATAGGGCTCTTCTGAAAATAAAGAGCTGTATTTGTTAGGTGATCTAAAGGTTAATATGTTAACAAACAGTTCCCTTTCATAGAAATTAACAGATTATACAGGTTCTGAGTTTTAAATGAAGCAAAACGTGTTACCAGCCAATTAGAGAAACATAAAGTGATGCAATCTGGTATAATAGAGACATTAATCAGTGATAGTTAAATGTCATATTGTGTGAGGGAATCTCATATACCAAAAGGGCCACCTATAATTAAATAGGTTAGAAATTATGACCACTGTGACAAGTCAGAAACGTCTTAAGCCGATCTATGGAACCAGCCCTATGACTATGTGGACAAATAGGACATATTCGAAAGCTTTTTTTCATAATATTGCTGATAAAGATGTTACAATGGTCTGTATGAAAGGAAGAAGTATTGACAAATCAGCCCATTACTGTAGATATAAGAAAGAAAATAACATGTAGAGACATGATAAAAAATAAAGCTGGAAAACAGAAAAATCCAGAATTTTTCGATGAATTAAAAAGTAATGGAGTAAAAGTACTGATTGTAAACTTGCTAAACAGTCAAACTACTCAAATCTAATTTAGGAGAATATGGAAAAATCTGTTGAGTTATGGAGAACTATTTTAAAAAATAATGGCGTCGTTTTCTGGACTATCCGCAAATCTGTTTATTGATAACAAGTGATCTTAAAATGATCCTAAAAAAATAATAATAATACAGCTCAGTATGCTCAATATTAGCTTCTAAATGTCCGCCTGAAATACATATATCTAATTCCTATCATCTATTTAAGGAGGTATTTCTGAAATTTATATTTGATATATTTAAAAGTGACTTCGTTGTCTAAAGTGCAGTAGGTCTACAGCTCTAGATACCATTTACAACACGACACTATACTGAAGGATGCTGTTGAAGTGGTTGCTGTACCTTTGACAGATATTATTAACAGTTCCGTACAAACGTGATACATACCATGTATTTTTAAAAAGGCCAGAGTTGTACAGTTATTCAAGGGAGGTAATCCAACTGATTTTTGCAGCAATTTATTTTATGTCCACAACAGTCTGGTTTCTGATTCTTGTAAATGCGCCGTAACTTATGGGGTGCAACAGGATATATGTTTGTCAATTAATGGGCGTAAGATTTGAAAGACTATCACTACAAATATTTAGTTACACTAGCTTCCACCGCCTGGTAGTCTGGCTTCTTCAGGTGTAACATTCGATCCTCTTTTTATCATATCCATGGCATCGAATCATCCAAAATGTTAACGAAAGAATAGGATTGTTAAATCATATCATTCCTATCTTAACAAAGATATAGTCTGCCAAATATTACATTACCGAGCTGGTAAGATTATCCCACAAGTTTCTTTCGATAGTTCTAATAATTATGTTGTTAACAGTGAATATTTTATCATAGCGAAATTTTAATGTTTAATGTGTTAAATATCTCACACCTCTCGGTTTGTCCTGTAATTTAAATGCAACAGATACTGGTTATTCATACTGACAATGTATGTAAAATGTTTTTAACATACCTAAATATACTTTTAATATTGCACAACAAATCTTTCATTTCGAGGCGTCAAGTTATGGAATAAATTAACACACGATATAAAACGTACTGAAAGATTATACCTTTTAAAAACAAAATTGTTTAAAAAAAAAAAAGAGTTATAATAAAAAAATTATCACAGTGTTATGCTGTTTTAGCTTGATAGCATTATTTGGAAAGGAATTTTATTAACTGTTATATTAAGTTTAAATATCACTAAAATATGCTTGTGTATGTTCGCGTGCGCGTGTGTGTGTGCTTTTGATGGACCGCGTGTGCGCAAATGCACGTGTGTTCATGTCTGCAGTAGTAACCGTCTGTAGGTCACTTGTGTCTATATATGTCTTTATAAAATTATATTTGTATATTATATTACACTTCTGTACATTGCAGATGATAGTTAAGATCCACGGGGCCTCTTTAGAAATCAGTGTTATACTGAAAGAGCTACCCTGTTTAAAAGTAGGATTTACACTAACTTTGATTTCACTCACATGACTCCGTGCCAGCCTAAGGAGTGAAAGAATCCTCCCTCGACTTACCTGGTAACACAACAAACATTGCAGGAAAATCACAGGACGAAGTAAACATACATCACAAATATATAGATTTATGTTCGTCCTTACGTTCGAGAACACTAGGGCAACAGTAATCTCCGTCTCAATCCTACGCTGTCATATGATTCATACCTCGGTAAAATCGCCTGACTTGTCATATTCCGAATCCCCGATTCCATAAAAAAAAACGAATTGTGTTTTGGCTAAAGTAAAGGATCGTAATATTTGATCCCTGGAGACCTTACTTATCATCTTGATGGGATTGCCAACCTAGGACTTATACACGCATGCTAAATTGCACTTTGACCATTTGAACACTTTTGGTACCGCCTTTCAAAATGGCCAACTGACATATATATAAATATAGAAAACACAATATTGTCCTCCTTAACGGACATATTCGTGGTCAATCCTTCTCTAAATCCATTTTAAAAAAATAAATGAGCTTAATAACTTTCTGAAACCTGGTCAACGTAATGCTCTGATTGAAAGAGCTATTGCCCACGCAAATAAACCTGGCCAAATAATATCATCCAGGAGATGATTGCTCATTATGAATATTTTCAATCAAAATTAAAAGCCCAAGTGACTTCGGAAAAGTCATTTTTGACCGGGCTTTCTCTAATGACATATAATGGAGTAAACAGAACTTTCGACATAAGTTTTCAAAAATTCACTTTGGCAACCTTTGAATTATTTATTCGCTCCATTAAACCCAGATGTCCGGATTCTTGTCTTGTTTTTCTTATTCCTTTGGTTCCTTCCACTTCGATCCTCCGCCCCGTACATCGCATCCCCGAAACAGTACTGGGAAAGTCAACTTTGAGATTCAGAAAGCTTATATTTTCGGTAATCGAGATACATCGGCTAGAGCAAGTAGATAAAGAAGTGGCGATTTAAAGAAAAAAAAAAAAAAAAACATTTACGGTAAAGAGGGTTAGGGACCCCAGGTTCTGACATCGAGACTAATACCAATGTTGCTTAACTTAGAACAGATTTTGCACAAGTTGCCCACACCCAAGACTACCCTAATCTCATAACGGCTGAAAAATGTTTTGCAAGCTGCGCCAAAATTTCGACATCGTCATTAAATCTCAGGGATTATTTTTCCGGCTAAATGTCATTAAGCAACACCTTGTTCGTCAGAATGTTCATTTGAATGTTGAAACTTTCATGCATATTGGGGTAGGAAAATGAAAAATCCATGA
Organism: Mopalia muscosa; assembly: GCA_031763545.1. Taxonomy (NCBI): domain Eukaryota; kingdom Metazoa; phylum Mollusca; class Polyplacophora; order Chitonida; family Mopaliidae; genus Mopalia; species Mopalia muscosa. The sequence goes on along the minus strand of JARFOD010120885.1, from coordinate 2,797 downwards.
CTTATCTTTGATTGCCTCTCTTCCTTTTGAAATAAAAAAAACCCAACACGAATCACACAAGTTTGAGATCTAGGAGGCTGAATGGAATGAAAGCAATGTACTTAAAATGTATAAAATTTCAAACTCGTCAGTGTGGTGCAAACAGAAAGGCCTGCAGCGAACAGCAATTGTATCATAACACTATACCAACGAGATTTTTAAACAAGTAATTATAATGACTATTTTGTGTGTCTTTTAGAAAGTGAAGTTTAACTGAAGGCCGGGGGGCTGAGTGGTCTAGGTGGCCGGCATTTACTGCCGCCGATTTGGTGCCTAACTCTGAGGGCTGTGGGTTCGATTCCCGGACGGGTTTCAACCTGCAAAATTTTCTGATCTAGAATCTGTTCAAACTAAGAAAGTGTTATCCCAGAATAACGAAAATACTGTTAAGTGATTATAAATTAGTAAATTACTTGAATTTAAGTACTATTGCTACCTTCAGTCAGACTGGTTTTGTTGTCTTTAAGGCCATTACCACAAGGGGGTTAAATACTAAGTGACTTCTTTGCCAAATTAAATTCCTATTACCCTCGAACAACTCAACAGTCATAATTTAGACGAAGGGCTAGAATCAGCTCCTAAACGAATGTAGGTTGCCCAAAACACAGCTCGTGATTAGTTTTTATTCCGTAACTTCTGTAGAACATAGAAAAAAAAAATAGAAAAATGACGCACCAAACACTTATTTGTCTGTATGCAATGACGAAATCCTCAACAATGGTCCGGTAAATGACGAAAAACCCCGTTTTGGATTTTAGTTAAATCAGGGATGACAATTCAACATGACACCATAGTGTTCAGATTCCTGTTGGCTTATGAAACCACACATTTCCTCCTATAATACAGGTCATGCACAGTACTGATTGTCTGACTGATTATTGTACACCTAATTAGCATACAATTCCAAAATATATAATCACAATTATGACAAATTTTACCTGCTGAGGGGATATTATTTGAGTACTACTTTTGCGAAAATTGACAAATTTATCCTCAATTCGGCTCCAGAGCGCCATATGAGAAAAAAAGAGACACATATAAATACCATCGTGACCAAACGTATCCACGATTACATATGAAATGGCCCCTGTTTTGTTATATTATAACGCCTTTGAATGAGGAGCAATTTGATTGGTCGATGGATAGCATAGAAATGTTTCGATCCAAAGGCTTGTAGTCCGTAATTAAAGCGAAAAGTGAACTTTACAACCCAAGGCAAACTATAAATAGTATTTTTGATGAATTTCTACCAGATGGTCGTCCGATAAAAGGGCCAAATTTTGTATATATTTTTAAAAATAAACTGACCCTCAATAAAGAGTTTATATAAATATGGATTATACTAAATTTATCAAAATATTTGTTGACCGGGCTAGAAGAAGAACAAAAATGAGAGGTTTAGCAATTATCGCAGTTGTAGTACAAGTTGCTCTCTGCCACAGAGAATATATGGACCGAATTCCCAACGGTAACAAGGTACCCAATCCCTGTAAGGCCGGTGGAATCTGGGAAGCTGTCGGCCATACGGACCCTGACAGTGGACATCATGGGGAAAACTCTTTCGGAAAGGTCTGTATTAAAATTAACACTTATTTTGTCAAAAGCTTCTCCAAAATATCTAACTGATTCAGTAAAATGATCATTAGACTTAATATATCAGACTTTTGATATAGATACTGGTTAAAATCACAGAACTGTCAAAAAGTCAGATAAGCTGTCGATGAGAAAAATTAGTTACGATTTTTCGTAAGCATTTTAAGCATTTTGAGGTTAAAAGAACATGTATTTAATGTATGTGTTTTTCGGAGACAGAAAATGTCTAACCTCTAACATGTATTGGTATTTTCATCTCTTTTCTTAGTAACATGTTTAGTTGAAAATACTGTACTTTAATGTTGGCTAACACTGATGAAATACTTGTGATACCTGGAAAACGTAGCAATAATTAGTACCCATGGCAAATTGATAAGATGTTGCGTTTCCCTTTAATTTAAAAGAATTTCAAGCATGAAGGTCACAAGCATTGGAACACTGAACTCTGCCAGATGGACTCGGACGGCGATGGACAAACTAACGGAGCCGAGTTGGGTGATCCGGATTGCAAATGGACCCCAGGGGCAACACCAGCTGGGCCAGCTAAAGGTCACCCAGGTGAGAAAATTAAATCAAAGAAAACATAATCATAAATTTATCTGTAATATCCTGAGCGTTTAACTGCGTGACATGAAAATTTTGACCAGCTTAATTTGACATATTTTGCTCTTCCTCTACATTTAAACTTTTCTTCTGCAAAGTAACGAATTGCTGATGGTGATCACACCTGGAGTGAAAGGCTGGTCGCGTTCTGGTCTCACACAGTTTCATATGGGCCGGAGAATTTTACCTAGATATTCCCACAGAGAATCACAATGGCACATAGATATCGATCAGTTGATTACTTTATTAATCCTGATTATTCACAACTGCATCCGTTTATGGTCAGGTCTTGGCTCTAATGTGAGATCTAGTATCATCGGCGTTCTTCAAAATGACATATATAAAGTCAAATTTCACGGCTTATGCAGCGCTATTCAGTTTGAAAAGCCATTGTTGCATTATTGACAACACAGTCCTCTTCCATATAAAGCGGTTGTTTTTTTTTTTTTTTTTTTTTTTTTTTTTTTTTTTTTTTTTTTTTTTTAAATAGTTTTTAGCACTCTGCCGATGGGGGTGCTGGATGGGGGTGTTGTGTGAGCCGCACGCACTGCCATCAGCACTG
>JARFOD010120874.1:0-14535 GCA_031763545.1 Mopalia muscosa | reverse complement strand
GCTTTCACAGTATAAAGATAGTTGGAAATATATTAACTCATGTTACCTCTACAATTCCTAACATTGCACGAGTATAATGAGTTGGATTGCTTCAAATTAAATGAAAACTTGACGACCTTTCGTTTTATAAGATATACATCGGGAAAATGGCTAATATGGAATTAATCTTAACATACCAGATCAAGGTTCTTACAAGCTTCTAAAGAGGGACAACGTATTTATCATGCTAGGGCTCCTAGCCCTATCCATATCACTGCTCGTCGTATCTTTGATATTATAAGGATATTAAAAGTAAATCACATCATTTGCACATCACCGACATTACATAGTAATGCCAATATCAAATACCACGGAGTCGGGTATCATTTAAACCGAAATATTGAGTGAATATGAATTTTTCGTCCTTCTTTGGAAAGAAAATTACTTGGCTATTTTCCAAACTATTAATAAATGATTAGTTATTGTTTTACTATCTATACAAAATTACAGAGCTGTTTGAATAGCCAGATATCTTTCAGAGTAGACAGGCCCCGTGAGGGAGCGGATGGGCCATGGCCATGTATTTGTCCTGTGATGTTTTTGTTTGTTGCAAGTGGTGTTAGGGGTTGTTTTCTTCAGCTATTGGACCATAATATCGGACCTGGATATATTTTAATGTGAACAATGCAGGGTTTTACTCAACTACGTAAATCGCCAATAATACTAAACCACATAGCAACAAGAAACGGAAGTGAGGTTGAGATTAAGTCCTAATGATCCCGAACTCCATTCATACCACTGCCTTTATTAAACATCTTTTCTAACAAACATCAGTCAGTTAGTGGAATCTCTGAATAAAGTCGATTTCAGTTGATTTTGTCTGAACGGATCAACCCCAATTTGACGATATCTGCAGGCTGTCTCTATGGATTATAACAGTGGACTGTTGAACTTTCTCCATCATACAACACATTGATCTTGGTCTGGTTTTAACAAAATTGCTGTTTTTTTACCAATTACATGGCAATACCATACACTGGAATAGTATTGAATATAAAGTTATACTATAATCTAACATAGGAATTATTGAAGTAAAAATAGGTAATTAAATTTACTGCTCTTGAGTTTTCAAAATGGTTCAGCAAAGTTGTAATATGGTATTAAATATGACGTCATACTTAAATCGAACAAACAGATAAATGGGAAAAATTATTTCAATGACATTTACTTACCTCTGAAGACGAACATGTCATGTGTAAGACCAAACAAGCACTCAAAGATATCGAGCATATCAGAGTTCTCCTCAATATAGGCTTTCTCAGACTCACAGGAAGACTTAAATATCTTCACAAGAAACTGATGTGTGGAGAAAATAAATATTCAATGGAAATACTATTATAGAATTAATTTACCCAGAACACCTTTCGAACTGAAACGTATTTGCATATCTGGGCTATGACCCAAACGGTGACAATGAAAGAAATAACACAATCTCTTTTTCTGAAAAAACAGTACAATAGCTGTTGTTGTAATTATTGGCATTAATGAAGGCTTTCGCTTCTTGGTTGACACAAAGGACTGGTTTAATGGCCGATGAAGGTTTCATCACCTGGTTGCCAAATAATAAAAATAGAAAACATTCCCACATCCTTTGACTGAGCTAGTTCAATTTATTATCATGAAACAAAGCCTTTTGAGGCTTATATATTACATGTTCATCTTCATGGAATAAATAAATAAATAGATAAATAAATCAGATATCATTATGAATGGTATTTTTTTTATCTATTACTCAAGTGCATTTCTTTTTAATAAAAAAATAGCATCTGTAAAAACAAGGAGAAATTCTTATTCAGCCAATGTCATATTTCGGAGAGTATATTTTGTTATCTCATGAGGTGAAGTACGTCAGTGTGCAGACGTGTGGATGGAAGTAGCTTACGGTTTCTTCGCCTATTATTTTGTTGATAATATAACAATACAACAATGACTTAAGCGCTTTATTGAAACAAGGTATATTGAGTTAGATGAAAGATTTATACAAATGCGATCAAATGTACTATATTAAAGAAATATCACTGATATTTTGTTAATATCTTGAGTAGTTGTTCTGTATAACATTTTTTGGTCTTCTATATTCTTAGAAACAACCAAGTCCATGTCCTACATGAAGAGAGAATGTTATGTAATGTGCAATAGAATTTATCGTCCAAACAAGTTTGATCGAAGTTTCCCGTAGTCCCTCGTGGTACGACCTATTAGAAAACATTAAAACGACTTGGCAATAAACCAGCAAAACGGATCGATCGCAGTTAAATGAGAGCAGAGTTAAAATAGCTTTTGTAACTGAGACTTTTACCAGCCGGAAAGATGGGTTGCCATTCACTAAAATGAACTTTACTTCATTTGTGTGCCCAGTCGCATAGGTAAACACGTTCTTCCAAGCTATTTGATGAATGGGTCGGATGGTGGACGTCACAACAGAATGGTAACAGACAAAGGCATCCAGATGTAATGATCATTGGACAGTAATCCATGGTGAGGAAAGTCTAAGATAAACATAAAATGAAATTGAGGCTGATGTCGCATTTATTTCTCTGGTTTTAAACTGTCTTCACAGTCTCCCTAAAGTCATTAAGGTAACGGATGATCGACATAACAGTAATTCCACCTATTTTAACACTTGGACGAGTCGTGAAGGAGCGAAACAATAGATCTCTTCATGAGAGTTCAGTACTATGTTTAGATTGGTCACGTTGGGCAGATATTTGTCCAGTTTAATATGACACGGTTCGACAGTTTGATTAAGGATACAAATCGATCTTTGTTAAAGATGCTATTGTATAACGAAGGCGTAAAGTTGTATTTTTGTCAACCAAACTAAAAAGTTTATTAGGTTTTTATGAGGGCCTGTTAATATAAATCTGACCCATTCTGAACGGATGCATTAAATCGCATCTACAAGAGAAGCCATTTTGTTCAGGAATCGACCAACGTCTGTTTGTGTCATTTGAGTGTTAAACTATACCTATGTTAAGATACCTGTATAGAGCGCTTTCTGTCCGTTTTTTTTTATCGTTTTATCATTTAGTAGGTCTACCTTCACTCTGTAAATATCCCTGTTTAAAACAAGTCTTTTTTAGAACAGTATATATTTATATCAAATTTGGTTTGTTTATTGATTGGGATTTAATTATGTATAAAATGTCAATTTATTTAATAGACTTTTATCATTTCACTTTGACAAATATCCATAACACGTTAGATGGACTCAGTTCCCATTGGGCCTAATTTTTTTTAGAAAGACAACCTCTGTGGCTTCATGGGGATATTTTATGGCCATTGTCTTCAATAGAGACCTGTCCATCTGTCATTTTTGACAGGCAGATTTCTAAAAATGGTGAATATAACCAGCAGAAATTCTGAATTTTAACACGGGAAAGATAGGAAAATGGAAAACTTTGACAGCCTATAGTCCTCAAAATAGGGAAATAGACAGCCTCTGTAGCTCAATGGTAGAGAGTATGTCCATCGTCTTCACTAGAGACCCGTCCACCTGTCATTTACGACAGACAGATTTCTAAAAATGGTTAAAATGACAGATGAAAATACTGAATTTAAAAATGGCAAAGATAGGAAAATGGAAAATTTTGACAGGCTAAATTTCTCAAAATAGGGATTTATGACAGACAGATTGCCAATCCCAGATAAGACACTGTGAATTGCCCTCAGATCTGTCTGGTCTCAGTGGAGTCAGCAAAGATTTCTCTCTCTACAGTTCTACAGTATGTTTCTGTTTGCAGATGAAGGTATGATTATAATGCATTGGCTAGAAATTTCGCTGAGGGGTCATGGGAAGCGACGACTATTGATGATGATGGGGATCATTCAGAAAGCATGGGAGTTGAGGTCAAACTAAAACGCCCTGGAAGGTATTATAAGAACCAAGTAACATTCATTATGTAAACATTCTGTCAGTAACATGTTGTGATCTGCAAGTTACTTTTGTGAAAAAGTTGGAAATATTATGTTGGGAGCTAGCTTCAATTAAAGTTTCATTGTCCACAGCTGTGCCTTAGTGGGAGCCTGTGTGCTTGCTAATACTGCTTATGGTAACAACCCTCAGGTATATGAGTGCGTCGCGTACAGGATGTGGCTCCGGCAATCGCGGTAGTGGTTTTAATGAGGTTACCTCTTGGTTTTCCACCATAATCTGGCAAGGGGCAGTGTGAAGTGGACAATCCGTTGCTGTAGGTGAAATACCCTTGAAGTCGGACGTTAATCCCCAATCAAACAAACAAAACAATGTAAGTTTCAGTGGTTATAGTGTTAGACGGGCTGATCAATGTACCCTACAACTTCAAGTCTCCAATTGGGCCTGAGGTTTCTTCTTGGTTTCCTCTTAAGTGATATACAGTCGAGTACAACATCAAACAATGCAAACAAATAAGACATAAAAACCTTGAATTTTCAAGATTTTTAATATTAAAATTTTAGTTGCTCAAAACTTTGACTCCATCTGTATTTCTGTCAATCAAACCTTTTAACCATCTGTCCACCACAAATTTTGTAACCATGTTAACTTGAAAACACATTGCCCTACAAAGTGGTTGGAGGAAGCTTCATGTTGCCCTGGTGCTCTCAGAGCAAAAGGGGAATAGGAAGCCAAATTTTAGTGGTGTTTGTATTGTGTCCTGTCATTGTCCTGTATTTCTACCACCTCACCTTTGTTTGTTGCCAGTTTTGTCGAAGGAGGTTTTCTTCACTCATTGGGTTGACACGTCTTCATATAAGTGAAATACCTTTGAGTACGACATTAAACCCCAATTAAACAAACACAATTGGAATATAGCTTCCTCCTATTAGACAATGAATGAGATTGCATTTCACCAAATTTTGCTAAAAAATATGGCAGTGATTGCATTATTTTTAATATACATGTCTTCATGTGTTGCTGACATTTTATTTGAAAACAAATTCAGTGAGTTTCCTGGTGTTAATTCAATGGATAGGATTGCATTGCACATTTTAGATATATTTGGAACATATTCAGGTAGTTTGGGGGTGTGTTTTATGTGGTTTCCTCGACATTTTCCATGGTATTTAATATGGTTGAGTAAGAATTAGAAAATCTGTCAGAGTGAAATTGGCTTTAATTAGCTTCTGACAGTAAATCCCACTAAAATAAACAAGTCATTAGTCAATGTACCAACACCACAAATAAATATTTGATGGACGTTTTCAGAGATTGCAGCAATTGCAGATTTGTTTTTACGATGATGCATCTCCCCAGTGTAATTACCCACAATTTTAATTTGTACTCTAAGCTTACTTTGACATTGTATACCATAGGGCAGTTTGAATTGCTTAGTACTTTTTTGTTCCTGCAAACCAGAAAATTCACCATAATATGTCTAGGTGCAGTGTGCGGTGGACAGTCCATCTCATACCCTTCAGAACGATGTCAAACCCCAACCAACCAACAAACCAAACAAACAAAATCTATTGTACTGTATGTAGTAACCAATCTGTATATTTCCTAACATGTATGATTATCGCTTGGGGTAATTAATTTGTTGCGGAGGGTTGTGACAGGCCATCCTATTGCCCTGGTGCTTTCTAAGCTAAGAGGCAACATACGCGGATCTGTTTGGGATGTCATTGTATTATGTTATGTGGCTGTACTGTATTTGTCCTGTAGTGTCTTTGTTTGTTGCCAGTGGCGACAAGGGAAATTTCCTTCAGCCATCTGGCGGACACGCCGTCTGTTGAGTGAAATACCCCCGAACACCACGTTGAACCCCAATCACACAATCAAAAATAAATCTGTTTCATAAGTAAAAGAGCCCCTGGCCATGGCTAAGAGGTATGCACGTGTGCTTTTTGAGCCTACTTCAATGTACTGTCCACAGGATCTAGTCCATCTGTTGACCCTCAGGTATATGAGTGAGTCACAAGATATGACTACATCAATGGCAGGGGTGATTTTGACTAGGTTTCCTCCTGGTTTTCCACTGTAATAAGGCAAAGAACACTGTGAATTGGACAATCTATTGTCATATAAGTGAACTACCCTTGAGTACTATGTTAAACCCCAATCAAACTAACAAAACAAACAAATATTAGTAAAAGAAAAGAAATGGGTTGATGGCCAGCTGCTCATAAACAACCCACCCTCTGGCTAAGGGCAGTTTGTTGGAAGAGAAGCACTACTGTCTTTATTTAGCACTGGAGGAAAATTAACTTTCCAACATTATGGAAACGCTTCACATCTTGATTGTGCCCTAAGCGGCAATGTGAGGTGTATCTGTGTGTGACATTGAGTGCCTTCAGTGTGATTGTCCTGTCTTTTCTGTGTTGTCAGTTGCCTGCAGGTTGGTCCCTTCACCCATTGGATGGCATGTCACATGATCAAAATAACATTAAGTATGGCCCATAACTCCAATCCAACCATCTTTCTTTACAGTTGATGTTTTCCGAATGGTTGGTAGAAGTTCCAGAAGACTTTGAGACTGACTGGACAATGGTTATATGCCTCGCAGGAAAGCTATGTTTGGTCATGGCGTCAAATGTAAGTTGAAAAAAAAATTTAATTTAAAGCAGATAAAGTTTCTTTTGACAAATGGAAGCAAGTGCATGACATATTCTGACTGTGAATTTGCATGTTTGCTGGTTTTTACCTAAGGTCAAATATTTTGATTGATTATTTTACAAATTAGCTGTTAATGGTAGATAACATTTTTTGATCAGTTATGTTCAGATTTTGGTTAGGAATCTTCACCATGTCCGGCCCTTGCTTCTATCCCTGGCCATGTGAATGTTTTTATACCTCTGCCTTCAGCTAATATTCAGATTAACCGAATCCCTCTGTTAATTAGCTCCACAGGATCATATTATCCAGTCCTCTAGCTAAGGGTAGCTTGTTCGAAGAGTAGCAATGCTGTCTTTATTTAGCACTGGAGGAATATTAACTTTCCAACTTTATGCAACAGCGTTACATCTTGTTTGTGCTAGTGTCAATTATTGTTGGAATACAGGGCCGTCATATCAGCGAAATACCCTTAAACATCGGGTCAAACACCAATCAATCAATCGTATTGTCCCTATTGTGTTCTATCATGTCCTGTATTCCAGGGTTTTTCAAATGTACAAATCTTGACTTGTTTTAATACTGGGGACTTTCTTCACCTAAACACTTTGTGGCAAGGTAGAGCAGCCTGTCTGAACTTTAACATTGCAGGTTGTTTATTTTCAGGAAAATATAGCTTTCAAATTGTAACTTTTGCAAAAAATGATACTTTGTGCTATGGAAAAAGAAAACTCATATAGTTTTATGAATGTGTAGTGTTAATTTGCAATATTCTCATGTTACCACTCCTGTTAAATGTGGATTAGTCCTCCTTTGCTGTTTACCCATAACATTATTTAGCAAAGGGACCTCACTCTGTTGTCGTAACTTCATAACTGGAAACCCCATATTATTTTGGTGGTGTTAGGTGTTGTTCATTTGTGAACTTTATTGCCCATGTATTGCATCCCGCAGTCCCTCTGGTCAGCTTGTGCCAAGGCTGAATGTCTGACCATATTTGTCTGATTTTGTCATCTCTATTACTTTTTGTTCACAATTGAGAATTTATTTTAATGTATGCATGGAGAAATTTGCTTCAGATGGAATGTATTGTCCATAGAGGAGTAATATAAGGTGTCTAATTTACTATTTTAAGAAATTAAAACATAAGAAATGAAATGTGAGTTTTTTTTTCCCCTTTGAGTAATAACACTTTGTCACAACACTTGAAAATAAGAAACAGACAATCAGCCTTGCAGGATTTTAATGTTATAATATTGCTCTTTAACCCCATGAAAGTATCGGCGTTCCTCGGACTGTTGAGATTCACAGCCAATTTGTTTAATAAAGTGTGACGTCATTTAAAAGCGCCACTATCAGGACTGTAGTGATGGCGGGACCCCTTTGAAAGATAAATATATCTCCCTTGCCAACATTTTCAGACTTCTTAATGGTTCCAAAATGTATGCAAAAATTAACTTTCCAACTTTATGGAAACACTTCACATCTTGGTTTTGTTAGGGTCAATTATCGTTGGAATACACTTCCCTCATATGAGTGAAACACCAATCAATAAATCAAGTGTACGAGAAACAAGATTTCAATCATGTTTAAACAAAAAAGAGTGTTGAATTAACAATCTATTTTAATATAAGTGAAATACCCTTGTGTATGACATTAAATCCTTATCAAACTTAATACCAAATGCGAGTGCACTTTCTAAGCCTACTTCGATATACCATTCATAAGATCTTGTCGGTATGTCGACTCTCCGGTATAAGAGTGAGTCACAATATGTAACTCCGGCAATCGCAGGGGGTGTTTTTTACGAGGTTTCATCCAAATTTTCCACCATAATAAGGCAATGAACAGTATGAAGTGGAGGATCCGTCATATAAGTGAAATACTCTTGAGTACAACGTCAAACCCCAATCAATCAAACAAATCTCTTTGTCTTCACTGGCCTACCGGGCAGAATCCTCAGACTAGATACAGAGCTCTATTATGGGTTCAACTAGCACTGTACACTACTATTTGATATACTGAACTTTCTGCCTCTTTTTATATGCTGAACAAGACTTGAAATTGCCTATAGACCTTTTATAAAACTGAAAATATGGTTCAAGTACATGTATCTGTTGCCAATTAATTTTTCTCTCTTCCACCCTGACTGAAGACTTCCAATTTTAGTGGCCCGAAGCCGTGGCTCAGTGGTAACGAGTGCACTTCCTGAAATGAACATGCTTCGACTTGCCGTTCACGGGTTTGAGTCTTCCTTTTGACCATCAGGTATATGAGCAAGTCACATATTGTGGCTCCGGCAATCGCAGGGTTGGTTTTTAAGCGGTTTCGTAATTTCTGCACAACAACCAGACATATGGTCTTTTGAAGCACAGCATCGAAAGCAAATATGATTTTAATGTAGAAAGTCCCTGGGCTCTCAGCGGTTTGGGGTGAAAGCCTCGACACTGGTTAAGGCTATGTCCGGTTTTGTGTAGAGGACATTTACCAAGACTGTTTGTTTGAGGGCTATTTAAAGTTTTATTAATTTCTGTTTTCTTTGAAGTAAAACTTTGTTTGAAATTTGTGGGTTTGTCTTTTCTTTGAAGGCTGATAGGCATTTCGTAAAGAAAGCTTGGGTCATTACGAACTCGACTTATATCACTAATAAACTGGACAAAGAAATGGAACCCAGGAAACAACACATTATTTTGTCTCTTGTAATTGGACGCTTGAGTTGTCCACTTTTCCTGAATATTGTATGGTAGTTTATTGACGATAGAAATTACTCCCGAAGACATGTTCCCATATGGAATGTCCCCAAAATATCATCCCAATCATAAGAGTGAATCGATGGAAAACACATTCACAATAACTTTTGGTAATTTACTTTATTACGCTTTTTTCACTGATTGAAATCTTGTGAAACAAAATAGAAGTGAACACTTGGTAAATAGTACATGTCACAATGTCCAGATTTTAATGTTTGCGAGTTCTTTATATATGAATCATTAATTACCATTTGCCATTCCCCTGTGTGAATTATCAGGAAGAAACTGTTACTTTTTAATAATCTATAAGTACTTTCAGGCAAGAAATTGCACTTAGCAAACACTGGCTTCACATCACAATATCATTGTGCTGCACCGTTCTTGACAATTTTGAAAAGTGTTGAAGTGTACATTTATATTTCTTTACTGGTGATCAGGAGTGAATGTGCCCTTTTTGAAAACATTGCACAGAAATGTTTATTTGTACTTTCAGATGGATATGTCATAGTGAATGGACACCTCTTTTACAGTTTGGGACAACAGATTACAAGGATGGGTTACTTGAATTCTACTGTTGACTGTCACAACCACATTGTTTGTCTGCACAGGAGTTATAATCAGAAGTGTAGTATCTATAGGTCAGAATCTTCCCTCAAATAACCTTAAGTGCGATGTGCGAAAGATGTTAATTTTGTCCTTTCAGCTCTGCCACCGCCATAGTTTGGTGGTTAGACTATGGTGGTTTGCCTGTATACAGTAGATCTCAGGGCTGTCACTAAATGGTTTAAGCAAGCCATGGTTTAGTGAATAGCACTAAACATATCATTGTATATATTGTTTTGTGTACTGTCTTTGTTTGTTGCCATTATTCTGTCAAGGAGATTTCGACCATTACTTCCTAAGTAAAATTTAACACCCCAAGCAAATAATTAATCATATTTACCAGGAGTTACCTCCATTTTTATGAGGTAGCTACTGAGTCCTATGTTGACACTTTTACATCAAAGTGAGTACTGAGTTTTTAAGCAAGTTGTCGCAAAAGTTAATAGAAATGCGATGCCCTGTACCTCTTAATATATTTATGTGAATACTATCATATTTACACTTTTTAATAAATTTTTGTATTTTTTTTTTTTTTTTTGCTATTGTCCATTTTATATTATTTTATTTTAATGTTATACTTTTTGGTTATTATTTTTAAACTATGTGAAAACGTGTTAGTGTACTGTATATCGTGGTTTTTTTTTGCTGGTCTGTTACTGGGTCTTTTGATCTGTTGGTCTTGTATTGAAATTAATACAAAGTTGAATGTGGTAGACAGCTATCCGTCCATCCATCCATCCATCCATCATGTTGGCTCCAATCCGTTTATCTTTATGAAACAAATGACTCCAAACCGTTTCTGGAGCAGAACTCTGAAACTACAAAGCCTATGTTGTGAAACTTAGTAGACACATTCACCATTGATTGTAGTTGTGCCTTTTGCTATAATAGATTGATCATTTTTTACATTTTAAAATTGTATGGATACAAAGTTGAACTTAGATCAAGGGGTAGCCGTGTTAGTCTGTTATAATAAAAATAATAACACAAGGCGGCACCTTTAAGGCTAACTTAGTTTATTGGAACTTGGAAGACACATTCACCTGATGTGCCTGATTTTCCAATTCATGTCTGCGTTAAAGTAAAAAAAAAATATTTACTGGACCTTTTCTTAAATATCTAGAAACTTCATCCAACCAGAGCATAGCATATGTTGCCGATGTTTGTAATAATAATTTAAGACTATGTACAAGGTTACAAGATGTTCATAAATCCCACACATCCTTCAAGAAAAGTCTTCAGGGAATTAACTATCTGTACAGCATCTATATGTGACAGGTTTCATTTATTTTAAGCAATTAGAAAAATGTTAATCTTTGTATACATTCAAAGCTACGTAAGCGGTACAATGACAAGGTGATTACAAGGCAATTAGTCTGTTCTACTGGATATATACTTCTATCACTTAAGAAAGTCACCTGTCTTTATTAACCTCCAGACAGGTCCCCTATAGATTTTGTTTTCTTCCAGTTATTGACGAAATACTGCTCTGACATTTTAACATGATTCTGTATCAAAAAATTACAGAAAAACAAAAGATATATTTGAAACAACCAGGATGAAGTGAGGATTCCCTTATGTTTCTATCATTAAAACGCTGCAATTGAGTAGGGAACTCATTTTGAAACTTTTTTTTTATATTATTAGCAAATCCTCAACTTATACTCTAAGTTAGAGATACCAAGAGGGAGAAACCTAGGATTCTTGTCTTGGATGGATGCATCTATTTCATATATCTATGAAAGAGTTTTCATTACATTTGTATTTTACAAAAATGGAAACATTTTTTCTATGTCTGTTGAAGTCTTTTTAACTTATGTGAACTTCCTTTTCACACTTGTAGAATAAATTATTTAATTTACATCATGTGATAAAAAAACACACAATTTGATTTATTTTCTACATACCCTATAACATGCAGAGTTTAGGACACTCTAAATTTGGGACCGTCCATAGAAATAACATGTAAGAAACCCAATGTTAAAGCCTATTTCTCTGTCTCAAGTTACAGTGTATGTAAAATACACTCATGTATTGTACATATGTGAAGGTTTTACATGTAACAGTTTAAAAAATGTGGGTGGTTCGAGGGAACAGGAAGCTGGTTTGTCCTGTGAGTGTCCTGTGAAGTTTTTCTTGATAGCCAGTGGTGTTGGTGGTTAGTTTCCATCGGGCTGGCATGTCAGTGAAATAACCATAAGTACGACAATAAACTTCCAATCAAACAAACGCATTTTGGAAACTTGAAATATGGTGATAATGCCCAAAAATGAAATGTCTAGCTTGAGGTCATTCTGGAGCATCAATATTATTAAAGTACAAAACTGTAGTGGGAATGGCCATCAGGAATCTGATTGTGGTCTTTAGTACTTGTATCTTGTCCATGTATCCACTGAAGGTTCCTGCACATAAGGGCCAGAGGGATCTTAGCTTACCTTGAACTGGTCATGGTATTTACATGTAGGCGTAAACTAAAATCTTTTTGCGAAACTGGCCCCAGACACAAAATGATATGGTTAAGTATGACTGAGTAATTATATGTCAGAGATGTCTTAATCGTGTTTTAACCCAAAACAAAATTGTTTTATTTTGTTACCCAAAATATGTACTCTGACCAAATGAAGCAAAATGTCATCCATAGCAGTAATATTTAAAAGCAAATTTTACTCAAAATTTGTGTTGATTTACAAACAATTGAAAATAGTCAAATATTCATAATTATTTGAAAAAAAAATACTTTTATTAATGCTTAAAGCTTATACAAAGTTTGAGTGTCAATGACTTCCTTTTGTCAGAAAATGGGGAAATGTAGTGGCTTTATTACTACTGTGTGTTGGGAAGAAACCGAAAAGCATTGTAAAAAAGTGACATGATAGTCAAAAACTTTGTAATTTTGTGTCATTACTGAATCGCATAGTTCCTGTAATTTGTATAAGAATTGTAAATGAGTGGCTTTCAGTTAATTCCATCAGAAAGTTTCAACTTATTGAAAAGGGGTTGATAGAAGATTTAATAACTGTGTATAATAATATAAAAAAACATTCAATCTGACCCCAAAATAGTCAATATTCCCGATTTCGTGGAGAATGAAAATCAATTTGAAAAGGCAGATTCGCTACTATTACAAAAAAAATTGTTGGTTAATCGAAGGAAAAAAACTCAATTGTGCATGCCAGGGTTTTAAAGGTTTGGACTTCTATCTACCCCCTATTAAGTTTCGTAAATTTAAAGGTGATTTTAAAAAAGCAATTATGCAGATATTTAAATGAAGGTGTTTTTGATTTCACAAACCGTGCAATGTAATTCTAAATTTTTTAATTTTAACATTTCATATGATAATAATTTATTGGCTTGTTGTTAATTGGCTTTTTTGATACCTGATCTTTGTAAAATAGAGTAATGTGTAACTCCAAGAAAGGATAAGCCTGCAGATGTTGATTTGGTATTTCGGTTTTATATTTAGATCAGTGAAAGGTTGACCACATTTGTATGCAGAGCTATATATCTATGTACAACGGGAGGGAATGTCTTTTCAAGCATTTCGGTAGGTATTTAGCCATTGGTGAGGTAAGTCATAAAATGCTCAGATTCTTGTCAAAAGTTTCACAGATGTTGTTGTTTCCATGATTCAGTTTGGTCATACCATGACATGGTATATGCAGTTGATACTGTAGAACGCTCGCTGTCACAACTCGGTCGCAGAGAAGTAGTCAACTAATAAAGTCATGATAAAATAACTGCAAAGAAAATCTGGATAAAGCTTTAAGTGTTGGTGTGCATGAAATTATTAATAAAACAAGAAATTTGATAAAATCAGCATTATGAAGACAAAAAGGCAATAGATGTAAGTACCATAGTATATATTTTTTAAAACAAACTAATCCCAACATGAAGCACAAATAAATGTTTACTGATTACAGAAATTTGGAAGGTTTTTTGAACCAAATTCTTAACATTTGAAATGAAAAATTTTGTAATTATACAAATCCACCATCTTTCATTTCATTTCATTTATTTCACCAAATAATAAAATACAATTACAAATTATAATTGGTATTTTTACGAAAAAAAAAGAAAAAAATAATATATATTAAATATTATAGATGTATGTATTGAATAAGTGATAGCTTAATTCTAATTTGTTAATTATAATTTATAGTGATAATAAAATAAGGTTATCTTTGAAATATCAACTGAGCAAAAGCATTAATACTATTGCTTCCAGCAACAGCTATGTATATATCTGTTTAAGGACTATCCTATGCAGAGGGATCTATCTCCGGCAATAGCAGGGTTGGTTTTTACGAGCATTCCTTACCGTTTTCCACCGTAAGAAGACTAGAAACAGTGTGAATTAAAGGAACTGTTGTCATATAAGCGAAATACCCTTGAGTACGACATTAAACCCCAATCAAACAAACACAATTAATGAAAGCAGTGTGGGTGGTAGCATGGAAGCTTCCTGTTGCCGAGGTGTTTTCAGAGCTTACATCAGCAGGAAGCCCTGGCATTTGAAGGGCACACCATTGCACAGGGGAATAACCCAACTACCTTAAGTTAACCTTAAACAAAGTTTGATCAGTCAATTTCAACCAGGACCTATAATATCCGTTT
>JARFOD010120863.1:0-14537 GCA_031763545.1 Mopalia muscosa | reverse complement strand
GAACCCGTGAACGGTAAATCGAAGCATGTTCGGTTCAGGAAGCGCACTCGCTACCACTGAGCCACGGCCGCGGGCCTGGTGGATTTAGGGGCAAAAAACGTTTGTGAGTAGATTTTGTGCCCTTATGTAGTCGACCTAGATAACACGCCAAACGTTTCTCAAGGGCCAAATTTAATACACCCATGTCTTTATCATGGCTCGCAAGGATGCCTAATGGATAACTTTATCTGTTAGTCTGGTGGAACCCAATGACTCATGAGCACGTTGTCCACCCCAGCAACATGAATTTAGTGAAGCAGCTACTGTAAAGCAGCTGAAAGCACTCCTGAGCTGCCCAGAAAACCTCATTGAACTGGAGATAATTGGCACAAAAAGTAATGCGTTTAGTACCTGATTGCTCAAATATCGATCCGCACAACCAGATGATCAAGCTTTGATTTATCATGGGGCCTTTAAACAAAAAAAAGTAACAATTTTAACATCCATTTGGTTTGGGATCTCAATTTCATTCAACCCACACCAACGATGTGATTTCATTCAAGCTGCTACTCAACTACCGAAAGTAGTATTGGGGCGATTCTGAGCGGTCCAACAAAACATGGATAGTGCTGGAGTCAATTGCGGTGAAAAAAGTAGGACGTTAAATTCTGGATCACTGCGCAGTCTGATTGTGAAAATATCGATTCGCGTCCCATAGAGTCTGATCCTGCTTTTTTCTATATTTAGTTCGGCGCAGCCGTTTTAGTGAGAACGTAAAGAAGGATTTTCCTTATATTCAAAATGTCGACCTCATAGATTCATATCGAAAATATGACAATTAAAGACTTCATGGACGTCACAGTCTGGTTAAGTAGAATAGAACATTCGAATGATGTAGACTCGTTCCTCACGATATTGACTGTCAGGATGCACATTATACGCTTCTTACCAACCTATACTTAGGGAACTGGAAGAAACTGCTGGAAATAAAAGAAAGTTGGCAAAGGCTGGATTTAAGAATCACTGGACCATCAAATTTATCTCTGTTGCAGTTGTAATGATGGGGTCATTAATTTGATTTGGGATCTCATTTTATCGAATCAATTGACTTGCTTTAAATGAGAATTCCTTCGGAACAAATTACATGTGTGTTCTTATATAGAGACCAGTTCTTGTCCTATTTAATTCGGCTTATTACTGTCTAAGCAGATACAATAAAACATTACTGACTAAGATTTGACATCCATAATCCGTAACGAACATGATTCATAATGACCATTCTCATGGATAGAAGCCTTGGAATATATAGCACAATTTTTATCGGAGGTTTTTAGCTGATCTTCGTACATTATGTCGTGTGAAAGACATGTTCATGGGTTACATAATTTCCGTCTACACATGTTTAATAGAGGTTTACAAAGAAGTGGTGATAAATTCGATAAACAACAAACAAGTTAACCTTAATCTAAGGTAAGATTTAAACTTAATGTAGCGGAAACCCCTATTCTAACCTTAACAACCAGTCAATTCAAATTTTCTTTTTGTTTCAAAGCTGCAAAACGACAAACAGTTTTTATCTCAAATTACATGACCTCTCACTTCTTTAGTGTCGAATTCTCTACGAAAGTGAGAGGATTCGTTTCTCTATATTTGAATCCCAAAATGTGACTTTGCCGAAGCATCTACTTGACTGCAACAAATAATTTTGTAGTTATGCTGCAAAATCCGATCGAGGTGAACTTGGATCGTTTAATGTTAACTCATTGAACAGGTTGATTGTTTAAATATCAATCCGCGCTTCCAGTTAGCCCAAAGTCACTCTCAGCTACTTTCTCTCATATGGGCTATTAACTAGTGGATAATGTTACATAACAGAATCGTCTGACCGGGAGAGTATCACTCCAATCAATGGAGTCACATAACAATTGGCATGACATATTTCACACATTTATCACTGTATTTATGCTACAGGCTTTTAAGATATCCAGTAAGTATTTAAACTCTGAAAAAGAATCCCGTAAAATTATAAATTAAATATTTCACACAGTTGTCACCGTATTTATGTTAGAAGCTATGCATTCACTATTTACGCTCTATTTACATTATTTATTACATATTTCACGCATTTATCACTCTAATTATGTCAAAACAATTCAATTATTATTTCGGTAAGACCAAAGCGTGCGCTTTTAAATTCTGAATAGGTCCAGTTTAAAGTACAGTGATTGAGCGTCCAGCCCGGACCATGGCATAAAATGCGAGTAAAGCTATTCAAGAAACAACAGTCGTCAGGTAGAAAAGTATTTTGTAAAATGTCAGGTAATCTCTTCGATGGTTCTGGATTGTTTTACATTTTTGCTAAAGGGATAATGACTTTGTTGTCGATCAGATTCTGACCATTAAACCTCATCGATTCTCCATTAATGATCGATTGTCACTTGAACATGAACGAATCTTCGGTCCAACTCGTTGCATTCAGAAATTGTTTGGTCTTGAATGTCATTTTTACACACAATAATTCAATGTATTTACTGGATCTTATATCTCGTTTTATCTTTCAATCTTAACCACTAGCTATGTTAGATTGTTCAGATTACTTCATATGTTTTGGGTGTTTTAGTGCCAATTAGTAATGAAGTACACCGCCGTCGTGTAAGTGAAAATTCGTTGAGCACGGCGTAGAACACCAATCAATCTACTAATCAATGCCCCCCAAGGCTTATTCTGTACAATGCAAATTCGAGATATAATTAAGTTAAATGAAGAGAAAAAAGTTATGAATAAGAAAACATTAGGACCAGCTTATTTGAACGGCTGATAACAGGATTAACCGCCTTGGTGATAACGGAAATTATCTGCTCCACACGTTTTAAAAACTTATTTTTAAGTGGTAATAGTGTTTTCGAGAGAATGGGTTCGGTCATTAGCTAAAAAGTGAGATCAATCTTCACTCATAAAACTGTCAATGCCCCCTTTTGACCAACAATAACATTTAGTGGAAAGTTTATATCATATTAGTGTTAGTCAAGTATATAGGTGGCACTTCCAGATATATTAGTAACAGATTTGTGTCCTTTTTTGACCACTTGCCAACTGCATTGACCAAGGCGGTTTTATTGATAAATTCTATGAAGATCCGTCATTGGCACACAGACGACGACTTTTATTTCAGGATTTCCAATTGACGGATTATTTGCAAGATATATTTGGACGAAACAGGTGCTCAGCCAGCCATTCTGTAAAGGCCATTTACTCAAGGAATTCAGGATTTCCAACCACAATGGGAAATGGATTTTTCTTGTGGTGTCATCTCCAAGATAACTTGTTTCTAATACTTTTTGCTTTGACAAATCGTGTGTTTTGTCGACTTTGTGTGAATGCTTTGTTCCATTATAAAGCTCGGGAAAAAGAGGTTATGCCTTTCGTCTAAGAACCCAAGACAGCAGCATAAAGTAGACTGGCTGGTACGGTCAGTTTGTAGAGAAATCATCTGGCTTCCGGAGGGGATTTACTGTCGGTTTGTTCGTTAATAATGCTCGGTAATAATTGGCTTCGCTTTCGTCTGAGAGCCTGGAGACAATAGTATTTCGCTGAAGTATACTGACTGGTAAAGTCAGTTCTTACACAAATCATCTAGCTTTGAGAGTTAATGTTTTATGCTCTCTTTGGTTTGAGTATAATCTGGCAATATTATTTCTTATGACCGTCTGAAGCAGGTTGATCTCTGTCAAGGTCAACACGTTGGTTACGATATACGATCAGATCAATCAATTAATCAACCAATCAGTCAATATCAAATAAAATTCTGCTTTGAATCCTAATTTGGTTTATCCACAATGGATGTTTACCAGACAGAACGCCCAATTTTTCTGGGACATTTATTTGGAGTTGAGTATATAAAATCCGAACCAATGGCAAAAAAATAGTTTTTAAATAAATAGGAGATATTCTAAATATGGCAGCCATAATTGATGGATTCTTAACGCACCAAGAAAACCCGACAATGGACTTGTGGAACGATCCATATCAACGAACACAGCAGCCCACGTACTATATAAGGCTTGTCATAATGCTAATAAAGATACAATACATCTTTGCATTGCACAAAGCTCCAAATGTTCAGCACAATGAACCTTCTGACTAAGGTCAAACATATTCAAGCAGTTATATTGTCTTTACCTAGTATTAGAGGGACATATATTTTACAGGTGAGCAAAACGCTAAGGCTGTGTTGTGAAAAAGTAACCCGAAACCATATTATCGGGAATATAACAACGAAACAGCCTGTATATTGGCATACTGCTATCAGTTTTTTGTTTGCCTTGATTAACTGCAGGGCGAATTAACATATCCTAAGGTCAAGGTGTCAACAAAAAGACGAATGATTAATTATCTAAGGTTAGAAAGGAATGTTTTATAACGTATATCAGGATCGTATAGAGCAAGTGAACCACTTTTTTCTGGAACGACATCGGTCCCTGAAAATTTATTCCGATTTCAAAGAGTGTGGCATTTAATCAGACAGCTGATGAGTTTCTGGTGAATTGTTAAATAAAGCACGGACCCCAACCTCGTTTCTGTCTCACCCACTGACTGTTGTGTGAGGCTGACGGCACCCTCTGGTCGTCTCGTTGCCTTTGGTTCATGTTCGGTCAGGAATGTTTTTTGTTTGATTACACGGGCTGATCCTCAGACATACCAAAGCAATTATAATTCACTTCATTTTCATGTCCTGGTATATTATGGTTTTATTAGTCGATAAAAAATCACATTCAGTAATATCATTTCCAAAGTTCTGAAAACCAAGCATAGATAAAATAATGCTAAAACTTGATACATCCTTACGAATACCGTTCACTTAAAATTAGAACGGAATTTAAAACTTGTAATCAGGACATTTGAAAAAATAACGTCTCATTCCTATCCGAGATCCTAACATCCGGCTTTTCCCTCCCAAGTGACTCTCTCAATTTAACTTTTTTTTGACCGCTCAGAATCTCTCCCACATAACTGTCAATAGTTGAATACACCACTGCCAATTACTTCCTCAAATATCTGATGGAGATTACGCGTGATCTCTGGAGATTTGAATTTTCAGAATTTCCATATAAAACAAAGAGCTTGTTATATCGATTTAAATTTATTTTTATTAGGTGTCCTTAGATAATGCCGTTAACGCTGTATTGAATTAAAGGTCTTGTGAAAGAGAAAACTCCGACTATCTTGTAGCGCGGATCGATATTAGAACAATCCAAATCTAAACGCACTACTTTTTCATGCCAATTGACTCCAGCTTAATGAGATTTTCTGAACCGCTCAGAATTGGTCCAGGATCCCTAACAGTAGCTGCGCTGGTGAATTCACGTTGTTGGTGTGGGCAGTATAAAATTTGATTCCCACCTTCTGATTTCATTACCAAGTTATCGTAAAAAAACGTACCACAGAAAAAGTACAGCAATGCACAATATAAATCAATTACATTCGAGAAGGTTATTGTGTAAGATTTCCCCCATTGAAAAAGCATCTTAAAGTATATTGATATTACAGCTAAGATTTTGTATCAGCTGAAAGGATGTAGTGATAGACACTAATTCCAAAGTCAAGTGGATCAGCCTGTAATGTAACAAATGGCAAAAGACGACAGCTGGTATCTATCTACATAATATGTCAACCAGACAAATATTGCTTTTAAAGACCTACAAGCCCAATGACTTCAACGGGAACAACTTCCTTCTACGCCCCTAAAACCTTGCTTGCAAATGCTTTTAAAAATAGTTTGGACGAGTCGATATCCAATAAGTCGAATATACATTCTGCTCGTCGATATTTTTATTAAGTAGTGATTCGCACATTGCAGGCTTCAACTGAATCAAACTTTAAACGCCTTGCTGCCCCAATTAATGCCAGTTCACTTGGAGCCTTAAGTTTTCATCATTTCGTGGTAAAACAAAGAGAAGGTCATATTGATTAAAAACAAAATCTTCTTATAAATGTATCTTTTCATATAGCCGATAAACTGTTTGTAAATGGATAACCAAGGAGATGGCAAAACCGGGCTTACATTGTTATTACTAAAAAATAGCAGATGAGATAGGAAAATCGGACCAATCTTGAAACGCCGAACATTTTTTTAAATAACATTATGAGTAAAATGCTGTGACTTTTTCTCGCCAAATTGAATCAAGCTCTATCCAAGTTTAACTATCGTTCCTATATTAAGTTTTCTTTATGGAACCACTGGTTTTAACGGTGAAAATTACTTTCGTGATAAGTTATTTCCATGCTCTTTTCACTTATCAAGTTCCCTTATGTTATGTCCAGTTTGTTGGCCTACTCTCTGCTGTCATATATTTTTATTGCACAGAAAGAAAGTTTGCTTGTCTCCACCGGATTCGTACTCTGGTCACTGGCTAGCATGGCCACCGCTCTAAACGACTGAGCTACAGAGGCTAAACACAGAATGTCCACAAATTAAAATTACAATCCCAGCATAAATATCTACAATTTGTAAATTTACAAAACCTGTACAAAAAAGGCTTATGATTTCAAGTCGAAAAATACTGCAGAAACATTTTGTGAATGAATGAACATCCATAAAGACACCCACAATTCCTGGTGTGTTCAGACCCTACACTACCTGATAACATTCGCGTGGAGCTTTGCTCTACGGTCAATATTCGCATATAGTATATGGACACAGAGAAGTGTTTCGAGCAGGTTTTTTTTTTTTTGACAAAACTTTTATTCCAAGCTGTGTTTACCATTCTATTTCACACTATTCTCTGCATACAGTATGTTCCAAGCATAGTCGTACTGTCTTCAATCAGCACTGGAGGAATTTTAAGTTTCCAGCAGAGAAAAATATTTTAAGCTTTATTGTGTGCATTATTATGCCGCTATTTTGCTGACATATATTGCCGTCAAATAAGTGAAATAGCATTTAGTGGGCATTTATCACCAATCATTCAATCAGTTCCACAGAACATCACACAGTGTGAATTTAACTCCAATTACCACATGTTTTGGGGTTAATTTAGGACTTCTTTCTGTGTCATTAACTGATCATTTAGATTTCAAGATTTAACCACATTGTAAATAGGACAGTCAGGTGGCAAAATACAGACTATTTAAACACGTAAGTAGTTGTGACGAAAATAAGACAAGAATTGGTCTCTAAATTTAGACAATCGTGTAATTTGTTCTGAAGCCAAAATCAATAGAACGACAAAGAGAAAAGGGAGCTCCAGACCAACGTAATGGTCGTTACTTCAACCTCTACAGAAAGGTACAGTTCTGTGTTGCAAAAGTCAGTGTAATTTAGAAGTTAAATGGCGAAAACATTCTGTAGGGGAGGGGATAGGGGGGGGGGGTAGAGTATCCTTAAATTCTAAATTCTAGACATACCAAATTAAGATAAAGATATTATTCGTGTAGCTGAATTTTATTTGATATTTTTGCCTATGGAATATTGTATCCAACGTGGAGATCCACTTCCAAAGCCATACTATGTATGTAAGAACTAGCCTACTTTATGTGAAATGTTAGTGTCCGCAGGGTCTCAGACGCAAAGCAAAGAAGAGTGTTACAGAGCATAGTTTTCAGAGTTTCCAATAAGCTGGCAGAGCAAACAGTTTGTCAAAGAAAATTTAATCAATTAGAAAGTTGTCCTGGAAATGACAACATAAGAAGAAATCCGTTTCCGATTGTTAGGGGAGCTTTCAGAAATCCGGAAATAAATGGCCTTTACAGAATGGCTGGCTGTGAATCTGTTTCGTCCAAGTATGTCTCGCCAATTATCCGTCAATTGGAAATCTGGAAATAACATTCTTGTCTTGTTTACGACTGACGACCCAACAAGAGATTCGACGTAATAGGAGTTGCCTGACGATTGTAGCAATGAAACAATTTGGTCAATCTCATTACAAATGTCTGGGATTTATTGAAGCACGTCAGGGAACAGTTCATCTTTACAAAACGGAACAAAAAGGTGTGCTTCCTTCAATAAACGCCTTCAAATTGCTAAGAAAATAACAATAACAAGTAACAGTTTTAACATCCATAAATATAACGTTTGAAGTTAATATTATCGGCAGCTGGACAAGTTACTAAAGACTCGATGTCCGGGTCCCTAAAGTATCAGAATTCTCAGTGTTGACGTTGCAATGGTAGTCATTTAGTTTCGGATCTCAATTTCATTCAACCCACACCAACGATGTGATTTCATTTAAGCTTATACTCAACTACCAAAAGTAATCTGGGAGTTATTTTGAGCGGTCCAACAAAACATAGATCGTGCTGGAGTCAATTGGGTGGGAAAAAGTAGGACGCTAACTTCTGGATCGAGATGCACACAGAGATTGTGAAAATATCGATCCGCGTCCCATAAAGTCTGACATATGAGTTCTAGATTGTAGTTCGGCGCAGCAGTTTAGTGCGAAAGTAAACAAGGATTTTCCTTATATTCAAAATGTCTAGCTCTTAGATTAAAATCGAAGAAATGAAAACTAAAGCCTTCATAGACGTCACAAGCCTGGTTAAGTAGAATAGAACATTCGAATGATGGAGAATGTTTTGGACTCGTTCATCACATTGTTGACTGTCGGGATGCACATTCCATATTATAAGCTTCTTACAAACCTAAATTTAGGGACCTGAAAACCTCTTTGGAAGCCTCGAAAGATGCCAAAGGCTGAATTTTAGAATCACTGGACCATAACATTTATCTCTGTTGTTGTAATGATGGGGTCGTTAATTTGATTTGGGATCTCATTCTATCGAAAACATTCCATGGACTAGGTTTTAATGGGACTTCCTTCGGAACAAATTACACGTGTAGTGCTTTATAGGGACCTATTCTCGTCTTATTCCACTCGCCTTATTACTGTCTCAGCAAATAAATTAAACATCACTTGCTATATTTGAAATTCCTAGCAACGAAATTGATTCCTTAATAGGCATTTACATGGATAGAAACCTTGGAATCAATAGCACAATTTTTATCGGAAAAGAGTTGGAAGCCCAGTTCACGGATTCCATAGTTTCCGCTTACACATGTTTACAAAAAAGTAGCAATAAATCCGATAAACGACAAAAAATTAACCTTAATCAATTGTAAGATATAAGCTTAATGTAGCGAAAACACCTTATCTAACCTCATCACACAGTCAATTCATCCCCCCCCCCCCCCCCTAATGCAAAGTAAGCTGTAAAACGACAAACAGTTTTAATATCAACTTACTTGAGCTGTCACCCCCTTAGTAGCGAATTCTTTACAAAAGAGAGGATTTCGTTTCTCTATATTTGAATCCAAAAATGTGACCTAGTTAAAGCATCTAATGGGTTGCGTACATAATTTGGTAGTAATGTGAAAAATCCGATTGCGATGAAGTCTAGTGGCAGAAAAGAAATTCGGTCTTTCATTGTTGGCTTGTTGAACATGCCGATTGTTTAAATATCGATTCGCGCTTTCAGATAGTCCCAACTTCACTCCTTATATCTGCACAAATGCAATAATTATTTAAAGTTTGGAGAAAAAAAAATCACAATAAAACATGCTTGACAAATTACACCCTGTGTTTAAGTTAGAAAATCTCCCAGCTCCGATCAGAAATTTAGGGAGTAACAATGCTACAAAGGAAGATAATTTATCTCAAAACATTTTATACATTTTGATTGTTCTAGTGTCAATTATTGAAGAAATAATATATGGGTCGGAAATGTGAAATGTAACTTTGAGCACAGCCTAGAACGCCAATCAATGTTTCAGTATTTGTTCGCAAGGGTTCTTCTACATAACGCCAATTTAAAATAAAATAAAATGAAAAGAAAAAATCCAAATTGTGAAAAAGCAAATATTGCTACATTTTACTGAACATGATTTTTACTCCGGTCGTTCAATGAGTAACGTTGCACTAGAATGGCAAATGACAGGCTTTAACGCCTTGGTGAAAATTGAAATGATCTGCTCTGCACAATGTTTTTGGTGGTAATATTCCGTGTTTTGCAGAGCATTTTGGTCAGAGAATGAGTTTTTGCCAGGAAAGTTCATATCATGGTATTGTTAGTCAACAATATAGGTGGCATATCCGGCTATATGCGTATCAGATTTGTCTCCCTTTTCGGCCAATGGCCAGCCCCATTTACCAAGGCAGTTTTATTTATAAAATCCGTGAAGATTCCTATTTCATCAAATCCATCGCTGGTGGAAAACAAGCGACGAATGTTATTTCCAGATTCCCAATTGACGGCTTATTGGCGGGACATACTTGGAGGAAACAGGTCAGCCATTTTTTAAAGGTCATTCATTTAAGAAATTCTGAAAGTTCCGGTAACAAATAGAAAAAAAAATTCTGGGGGTGTTATTTCCAAGACAACTTGTTAATAATACTATTTGTTTTAACAAACCGTCTTTTTATTCGACTTTGTCTGAATGCTTTGTTCCATAAAATAGGTCGGTAAAAATAGGTTTTGCCCTTCCTCTAAGAACGCGAAGACACCAGCATAAAGTAGACTGTCTGGTAGAGTTAGTTTGTAGAAAGATCATCTGGCTTCGGGAGCGAATGTTGCTGTCAGTTGGTTCGTTAATGATGGCCGGTAGAAATCGACTTGGCATTTCGTCTGAGAACCTGGAAACAATATCATTTCGCCGAAAAACGACTGGCTGGTAAGGTCAGTTCTTAGAGAAATTATCTGGCTTTGAGAGCGAGTGTTACTCTATTTAGTTTGAGTATAATCTGTCAAGGTCATTCTTGATGACCTTTTGAAGCTGCTTGATCTCTGTCCCGGACAACACGTTGGGTATGATACTATCAACTTCAATATCAATCAATCAATAATGAATACAATTATGCTTTTAGCTTTATCTGAATCATAATTGGACGTTTCCACAATGTATGTTAAGCCGACAGAATGCAGTATTTCTGTGACGTTTATTTGGAGTTGAGTAAATCAGAGCCAATTGCAAAAAAAAAACTAAAATAGTTTTTAAATAAATAGGAGATATTCTAAATATGGCATGTATAATTGATCGATTCTTAAGGCAACAAGAAAAACCGACAAAGGGCATGTGGAATAATCAATATTAACGAAAAACCCCTGTCCACGAATTCGTTCAGGCTTGTCATCCTGCTAAGGAAGGTACAATACATCTCTACATAGCACAAAGGTTCACATGTTTGTCAGAATGAACCTTTTTGTCTTAGGTTTTTATAGTCAGTTTCCACCTAGCACTGGAGAAACATTCATTTTACAGCTGAGCAAAACGCTAAGCTGGTGTTGTGAAAGTGTAACCCGCATGCAGTTTATAATGAATATAACAGCAAAAAGCCTGTATATTGGCATACTGCTATCAGTTTTACGTTTGCCTTGATTAACTACAGGTGTCAACAAAAAGACGAATGATTGATTATCTAAGCTCAGAAAAGAATGTTTTATAGCGTATATCAGGATCGTATTGGAACCAGTGAACCACTTATTTCTAGAATGACATCGGTCCTTGAAAATTTTTTCCAATTCCAAAGAGCGTGGCTTTTAATCAGACAGTTGATGTTTTTCTGGTGAATTGTTAAACAAAGCACGGAACCCAACCTCGTGTCTGTCTCACTCGCTGAATTTTGCTTGAAGGCGACAGTACCTCTGGTGGTCTCGTTGCTTTCAGTTCTTCTTCAGTCAAAAATGTTTTTTGTTTGCATTCATGGGTTGATCCTCAAACATGCCAAAGCAATTATTATTCACTTCATTTTCATGTCCTTGTATATTAGTGTTTATTTCGTCAATAAGACATAACACTCAGTAATGTTATTTCCCAAGCTCAGCAAACAAAGCCTGGATAAAATAATGCTTAAGCTTGATACGAACGAATACTGTTTATGAAGAGAGCAATTGTTGGATTGAAACGAAATTTAAAACTTGTAATCGGGACATTTTACCGAATAACGTCTGATTAAACCACAGGATAACTTTCTATGATATCTTCTTTGAGGAGTGAATCAAGTTGCTCAACAAAATCATTCGTCGATTAAGTCCACCTTTCTTTGGTCGATTCCGATCCGCCACGGAATGCGAAGTCGTCTGAGATCCTGGAGACCACAGCATTTCGCTAAAGTAGACAAGCTGGTAAGTCAGTTCTCAGAGAAATCCCCTGGGTTTGAAAGCGAATGCTACTCGCTTTAGTTTGAGTACAATATTGCAAGGCTATTTCTGATGACCTTCTTAAGCTGCTTGATCTCTGTCAAGAACACGTTGGTAACCATACACCATCATATTCAATCAGTCCATTAACCAATCAATCTATCAATATCAAATAAAATCTGCTTTTCGCTTTATCTGAATCTTAATTTGGCGTATGAAATGAAATATTTCTGTGATATTTATTTTTGAGTAAATCAGAGCAAATTACAAAAAAAAATGTTTGTTAAATAAATAAGAGATATAAATATGTCATCTATAATTTACGAATTCTTAAGGCGACAAGAAAAACTGAGAAAGGGCATGTGGAATAATCAATATTAACGAAAAACACCAGCCCACGTATTCTTTATGGCTTGTCATGCTGCTAAAGAAGGAACAATACATCTGTATATAGCACAAAGCCCCACATGTTCAGCAAAATGAACCTTCTGACTTGGGTCATTCTGTTTCAAGCAGTTAAATTATCTTTACGTAGCACTGGAGTAACATTCATTTTACAGCTGAGCAAAACGCTAAGCTGGAGTTGTGATCGCATGCATATTGTCACGAATATAACAACAACAACAAACTGTATATTGGCATACTGCTATCACTGTTACGTCTGCCTAGATTAACTTTGAGGCGAACCGAAACATGTTAAAGTCAAGCCGGTATCAACGAAAACCCAAATGATTGGTTATCGAAGCTTAGAATGTAATATTTCTTGGTGTATATCAGGATCGCAGTGAACCACTTTTTTTCTGGAATGACATCGGTTCCTGAAAATTTACTCCAATTCCAAAGAGCGTGGCATTTAATCACACAGGTGATGTTTTTCTGGTGAATTGTTAAATAAAGCACGGACCCCAACCTTGTTTCTGTCTCACCCACTGACTGTTGTGTGAGGCTGACGGCACCCTCTGGTCGTCTCGTTGCCTTTGGTTCTTCTACGATCAGGAATGTTTTTTGATTGCATTCATGGGCTAATACTTAGACATGCCAAAGCAATTATTATTCACTTCAATTTCATATCTTGGTATATTAGTGATTTTTTCGTCAATAAAACATAACACCCCGTAATATTATTTCCAAAGTTTCGAAAACCAAGCCTAGATTGATTGATTGATTGGTATTTAACGCCCCATTCAGCGGTATTTCAGCTACGCTGTGGCGTGAACATGTTAAAACTGTGTTATTCAACGCTCTTTACCAAAACACAAATTTTCATCAGGCTGTATCAGCAAACATCAAAAATAGAAACCTGGACGAGCGAGGAGCGTCGACGCCAAACAGAAAAAAGGCGGTTCAGTTTTGCCTGGGTTCAGCTAATCAACAACGGGAGAAAGACGCGGAGGATTTCAATGATCCCCAGCCCAGTATCGTTAAAGGTAGCCCAGAAAAAGCTGAAGTTCAGTAGTTATATGGAGAGTTTTAGTTTTCTCCATTCATGCTAACACTTGTTAAATTAAGCTGATCTTTCCATTTGTAGAGCATTTTGGTATTCATTTTTATGTTTTCAGGCCATTAGATCTGACATTTCAGGTCATTACACCATGCCAAGTCTTGTCTGCCCTGCGACTAGGCCTGCATATGGACTGTACTATAAAAATAATGGACGTCTATAAGGATAAGTATTCACATCCAGCCCTACACACTCTTGTATCTGCCATTCTTTTACTTATATATTTTCCCTGTCTTGTAGTTCTTCCCAGAAAAATCTGGTGCAAACTTGTAGGTAATAATTCTGTCCGACAGAAAGATTTAGAGGAGATTTGGATTTGGATATGATAGGTTTATATTAGCTATAGCATATGGGATGGTGTTGTTATTATGTGTTATTTAAATTGTATAGTGCACGTCAGTTCCAGTTTGTAAAATCGTTATTACTGGCTTAATATTAATTAGTTTATAATATAAGGGTTGTTCTTTTACTAAGACATTATAAACAAACGACCATAACCCACTTTTAAACTGCGAGTCTTCTCCTTTGAGTATTAAGATATTATTGCCTTGTTAATACAAGCGATTGTTGTACTTCATTTATGTATCAAGGTTAATGTTACCACATCAAATATAATTTATTGATCAATAAGATACATAACTTTGCTGTCGGCACATGGTTAACGGATAACATATGTCTTCAGTCTAGTTGCTTGCGGTGAACTGTTGTGGTGGAACGAGTTGGTCGGATCTACGGATCAGGAGTAATGACTTCACCCAACAGAGTACCTCCATCAAGGGCAGCAAGTCCTGCGACCATCCTGTTTAGTTTATATTTGTATAACGTGCTGTATAAAAAATACGTTTTATTTTTTAGGGGTTCTGAGCCATTTGCTCAGAAACCCTATTGAAATTGAAAGGATTATTATTATTTTTATTATTATTATTAT
>JARFOD010120852.1:0-14537 GCA_031763545.1 Mopalia muscosa | reverse complement strand
TGTATATCGAATGGCGGAAGGGATTAACGAGATTATCTCACCTGGACTGACTACCTGCTGACTATTACCACAAACCAATTACCAAAAGGTCAACAGATCATTTACATGATTGTTGGGGATGTGTATTAGAGCCGAACAGGAACATGGGGAACAAATGTTTATGGGTGGTAGAGCACACATTTACACGGACTACTCATGCCTCGAATAGGACTCCTGTTAGTCATTAGCAAAGATGTGAATGTAATCTGTGATGCCGACGTCTGTAGGATTTTGGAGTTAAAACTGCCATTTACTGACATTGTTTTAAAATTATGTACTAAAAAAATTAATGCAATAGATAAAATTCTATTTCGCATTTTCATTCAATTATAAGAAAACATGTTTTTAATTAAATTTATTGCAGTAATCTTGAAACAAACCGAAGTTCAATCACTTGCATACGTTTAGGCTGTTTTCTCAGCTTTCATTTTTCTTGAGTTTTATCATTGAAATCGTTTATTTCTACGACACTATTTGCACTAAGTGTTGGAAATTTGACACAGACAATCTTGAAGCCATTATCTAAAAAACCGTCACTCAGTTTTTTGATATTGATTTTCGTTTTGAAGATATTTAAGCAAAGATTATTTTAAGGGCGGATTTTTATTTTTTACATGTATTTTTAACAATTGTTCAAAAACTAACTTGAATTTTAAAAAAAACTTATGACGGGTTTTTAGTTTAAATACCGGTCTACACAGATATGCAAGTTTGGAGAAAAAATCTCAAACCATCTAAGAAAAATAAGAGTTACAAACAAGGGTCTGTTTTTAAAAGATATTTGACGTTTTTCTTTATAAATTGAATCATAATATGATATTATTTTTAGAATCTTGAAATCTTCTGCTTTCTAAATATATATGATGTTAATATAATCATCCTTTGGAAATACCCGCAAAAGACACGAAAAGATAATAGTCACATTTTTTACTCCTGACTAGCGATAGAGTCCTTAATGGCAAAAAAGAAGTACATAGGAATGAAAGGTAATTTTTTATCTGAGTTGTAAAATACAATACAACATGGAATAACAAATTTTTGTATCAGAGATGAAGGGTGTTTTTGTGTTTTACAGTATTTTCTGTATATTGTTATAGTTTCATTAACAAATAAAACATGAGTCTGTCATCAATCTCCTTATTGTAGGTCTTGGGGATTAAAAGGCGGGTTAGAGTGATCAGTTTCCTATTAGAAATTGAGACCTGCAAATATTTCTTGATTAATCAGTCAATCAATCATCTGACAGATTGTACATGTATGAAATCAGACTCAGACGTAGACTACAGGCAAATCAACTTAAACAAGAAGACCACATAAGGGAATAATTTGACACACTAGTTAATATGTAAATTTTATTTTATGTTGACAGAAAGTGGAGATAAAGAGGAGCCAAGAATACTAGGGCTTGCCATGATTCCTGGTCGTCATATTGTCTCTATCATGGTGGATCAAGATCAACTGAGTCAGTGCTGACAACAGTTAGTTAAAACACATCCAGCGAAAACATGATTCCTGATTGTCTCCATTCTGGTGGATCAATACCAGCAGTTTCAAAAAGATTTGAAACATCAAGCCAGTACTTGCTGGGATTCCTGGCCGTTGTGTTGTCTTCATCATGTTGGAATACCTAAAGCACTGTGACACCAGGAAAAGATTTGGAACTGAAAGACTCTAATGACAATATTGAATCAGATCTTACTTCTAAATGAAATGTAAGAGCCTATTACATGGGGTATTGGTCAACTGGTGCGTGAATTTGTAGACCCACAAGACTGTGAATTACTTTCAGCCTAGTGCTAATCTGTGAAAGTTTAAAAAAATTACAATTGATATCTTGAGTGATTGGCAGTTTTAGGTTATATTTCTGAGCAGCTATAAGCAGAATGGGTGTTGCAAAAATTATTTTTATCGCCTGAAAGACTTGGCTGTGGTCATAATAACATTGAGTGAATAAACAATCACTCAGTCAATCAATCAAATGAAGCTACCGTCTGTTAAATTATGCTAATGCACCCATTTTTTTTGGTTGGTTTTCCTCATAGCAAATCTGTTGCTTATGGAAGCGTTGAAGTTGCCAAGAAGCTTCAATTATGATACTGACTTTAAACTCCAATCAAACAAACAAATGATACCGCCCTGTGGCTGGGGCTTAGTGGTTAGCAAGTGTGCTTACCAAGCCTACTTTGATGTACCGTTCACAGGATCGAGGCTTTGGTAAGCACAGGGGTGATTTTTACAAGGTTCCTTCTCAGTTTTCCACAATAAAGACACAACGAACAGTGTGAAGTGGACAATCCATCCTTGTATAATTGAAAATCCTTTGAATAGGATGACGTTAAATCCCAATCACACAATCAAACATTTATGATACTTATAGCCTTGAATACAGTATCCATTAAACTGTCATGACAAATTGTAATTAAAAGAAATATTAAAGTCTCGAAAGAACTCCCTTGACTTGCCTGATTTTTTTGCATATAAATTCCAGAACTTCTTGGGCCAATGGCCCGGACCCTCAAATATAGCACTTTATCAATCAACCTCCCCATCACTCAATGCAGGTAACAGCCCTGCTTTATTCCATGCTAAACTGCAAAGAAACAATCTGAAGAAAACCCACTTGAAGAAGATTAATTTCTCAACTTTATCTTTTCACTTAACATTTTTTGGGTGTGCTGGTGTCTTTTATCATTGGAATACATCACCGGCGTCCTAAAAGTGAGATACTTTTAATCCTTAAAGTTAAAAGTCCAATCAAACTTATAAAAATGATTGATTTGTCATTGAAATTGATGGGTATTGAATATTATTGGAGTACTGTCGTCTTGTACCGTTGTATGTCCATTTCTGTCTATGAAAATACAGCCATCTGATTCAAAAGAGTTATCTCCCTTTTGATTAATTTTACGAGTTATTCCCCTTTATATGAGTAAGTCACAAGATATGACCCCGGCTATCGCGGGGGTGGTTTTTATGAGGTTCTTCACCATAATAGGACAAGGAACAGTGTGAAGTGGACAATCCGTCGTCATATAAGTGAAATACCCGTGAATACCACGTTTAGCCACAATCAATCAAACAAACAAATTTATTTTCAAAACAATGTTGGCCGTGGTTTAGGGTCGGTTTGAAATAGTGTCTGCGGACTAATCCTACTTCGATGTATCGTCCACGGGTTTGAGTCTGTTTGTCCACCATCGGGTATATGAGTGAGTCACACGATGTAGTTCCTTCGATCGCAGTGAAGTCTGAAGACTACAGGAAAAAAGACAGTAGTCACAAAAGGTGAATTGGCGATTAGCTAAGAGCTCAGAGCATAAACCTTCCCTAGCGCGTACTGTTGTGCCCAAAAACGACCATAGTCATTAAATAGCAATGTCTGAAAAAAGTTACCCCTTTTTTTACAGACTTTTAAAGTTTAAATTCTGATTTTCGGCATATCGCTTTTGTGGGACTACGGTCTTCTTTTTTCCCCTCTGTGGCCTTCGTCTATATCCTACTCCTTTTTTGTACTAGGTCTATATATACATCGATCTGACTTCATTGCTGTTTGACATTATGGAACATTGTTAGTTTTCATCTTAGTTTTCAACCGTGTTTAAGTGAGAAACGGTGTGTAATTGACAATCCTCGTCTTATGAGTGAAAGACTTCTTGAGAGATCGAGTCCCTCAATGTGGTTCCGCAATCTCGGGTATGGTTTTTAAGAGATTTATTCTCGGTTTTCCACTGCAATTAGGTAAGGAACAGTCTGAAGTGGACAATCAGTCGTCGTATAACCGAAATACCCTTAAGTACGGCGTCATACCCAATCAAACAAACAAACCATTTTCCTTATTCTTAAATGAATGATATAGCCTAAAATCTAACCATTCATTCTACTCTATCTTCTGTTTATTCCACAAGAATTTTCTGGTAGAAGTATTCGTTTGACCATCCAAACACTGATGAGTTAACTCTGTAAAATTAGATGTCAGTTGAGCAGTTTACGGAGAAATTAAACCAGTTGCCATACATAAAGTTAACCCAGTAAGCCTGCATGTTGATCAATCGAGTCATATACACGCTTAATGAACAAATGTGGTAACCAAAGACTATTAGGTACGAAACATGGCGGTAACTAAAACAGTATGAAGGGAAAAGAAAACGGGAGATAGGAATGGATTTTTCTTGCAGCGTATATCGATTTGGCTACCAAAGCAGCCATCTATAGGATAAATGGTGAAACGGAAAAAGACCATCCGATCAAAAGGTATTGGTAAAACCGTAATAGCAAAGGTAAAAAAGAAGAAAAAAATGTGTAATGTTTAACATATAGCCGCATTCAAGAATAAACCTATCCCGGTGATCTTAAGTTCTCTATGATATTAAGGGCAGTTCAGTACTGATGTGTGTGGCACCTCCCTCTGTATTGCTACAATAATGATGAGGTAGCACTTTTGAGACTAACCAAAATTGTTGTTACGTCGGTACACTATAACGCTAGTTACAACAACAACTTATGGTAAGTCTCAAATTACTATGCATCATCGTTATTGAAGTTTGTAGTATACAAGTCAAACACGGTACTGAACTTTTTGACAAATTGTATGCGCCAAACGACACTTGAAACCGCCCATACGCCTTGTAAAACATACCCGTACAACGAAATTTTAACATAAAGGCCTGTAACTTAAATGTATTAGATATGTTTATAAGGATAGGGAAAATGACACCGAATGTATTTCATAGGTATACCAAACCTGAATTAAGCCAATAATTCTATTTATTTGAAAATTTGAGTGTTACTTCAACAATCGAGGTAAGGCGCTTCAACAAACTGGGGCGGTTAAACTCTGTAGCTAGTCCGCAATATGGAAATTTGCATCTGTATGACAAGCAAATTAATCTTTGGGATTATATGTAGGCTTATATATATAAAAACCAAACAATGTTTTATTTATGTTTTATTACTAAATGAAATACAATAATGAATATAATCCCGCTAGGTAATGTAGAGAAAAAGACTCATCACATTCTTGATATCATGGAAGCACAGTAACTGTTGAACACAGATATAAATGAAACACATGTAGAAGAGATTCGTTATATATCCAAAACAAATTGTACATGTACACAATTGAACAATAAATGAGATTTTAGAGCATTTGTTTTTAATAAACGTAACTGTTAAGATAATAACAATTAATTAGAAAGTAAAATGAGATTCAAACTTAGTTCCTGTAGTTTCATTTTGACTGCAGCACACAGAACATCGCCAGCGATTTCACCTAAGAGCCGTAAATTAAACATTTGAGGTATTAATCCGTTCGAACAGATTGAAGAGTTATGAAATAACCGGAAAATTAAAAATTAATAGCCCAACTTAAAATACCAAAACAATTTACAGAAACGTATGCTCACATATAAGCAGTAAGACTGAGAACAATACATCCTCTGTGCTGTAAATTAAACACAAAACATAAAGGCGCTATTCAACGACGCATACTATCGGTAGCTGTGGTCCCTTTACGATAATTGGATTCATGAGGCCTGCTTTTTGGGTATGTATGTGTGTGTTTTTTGCACTTGCGCAAGTTTGCTATAAGAGACAAGTGTCTGCAACCAGAAGCACTTAAAGCGAAGACGTGTGGTTACACAATTTCCGCTCTTTGATCATAAAAATAGAATTTCTGCCATTCATATATTCTTTTTAGGCCAGATAAAAGCAAATCTTCTCTTGACTTATCAGACGAAAATGACAACCGGATAGTATAAGTATTTCAAGGTGGGTGGAAATTCCGCGTAGTCGAATGCAACGATATACCAGCAAGACGCATTAAAAATTTCTTTTATTTGATCATCAGTTTCTGTTGAGTGTGAATCCCATGTAAATGAGTATGTGGTTTTATTGCATTTAACTATGCCAAAGCGTACAGGTTGTTCGGGAAATATGACGTGCATATTTATGTTTAATAATTGTTAATAATAAGAATTGAAAACAAGTTTTAGTATCCATGGCACGTGGCTCCAATATCCACGATGATAGTTCAGGAACTAGGGATTATTCTTTATTTTCTTTATTCATCGATGTTAGATCAACAGGATTAAATCCCAATTACAGATCATTGGCCAGCATTAGTGTGGGGGGAAAACTGGGTAGTAAATTAACCCAGAAAACCCAAGGCCTTCCGCTGGTTGCAGGCATACCAACCCACATACGGTTCGCGGGAATCGAACCCGCGACCCCAGAGGTGAGGGGGATATGTGGACCAGATTATACACTCACTAGAGCGTACACTCCAGATTACGATCTTCGACGCAACTGCTGAAAATATAACTATCAGGGGTTGACATTAGGCAAATCAACATGGGCGGTTTATCTGCCCGTTCATCAAATAAATTTTTCAATTCGACAGGAAAACTTGCAAGTATCGACAACTTTCAAGGCGAAAACAGTCAATTTCAAAAGAAAACATTCAATAATATCGGATACAATATTCATTATTGGAGGGAAGCTATTAAAATGTCCATGTTTGGGTTCCTAAGAGATTGATTTCTATGAATCGTTGAAATCAGTATGGAATCGAGTCTGATTTAAATCACGAACACAGTTTAACTATCTGGATTTTTAATCACATTTAAATTTGGCCAGGTAAAACATTTACACAATATTTGCATTGGGCGGTAATTTTTTGATTTTAACCATTTTATTTTTATTATCTAATTAAATACATAGGATAACCTGTACTCGCCACCCATGCATAATTAATGACCATTCCTCAAACATACTGGGCATATATTAAGATCTCTGGGTGTACTTTCACTGCATTATTTATAGATAGCTGGAAGACTATTTAAAAAAAAGCACCTAACAAAATAGTTTACAATCGTCACTACAGTGTATCACCCCCTAAGTTAAACACCAACATCCTCTGCATTCACTCGTCCGCCATTTTTATATTCCCCGGATGTAAGTACTTTTAACAATTTTAAGGCTGTGTATTTTAGCAGCGTTTCTTTCTTCTCCTGTCTCATTTTCTTCAATTCGTTTCTCAGTGGAGTGAAGTAAGTATTTTCCAAGACGTAATCGCTCAAATCGGTCTTCACTAAACCAGGGTTGTAACAGAATCCAAGGATTCGACTCTGCAAGGATTGAAAGAAATAGATATACATTAATCACCAGGGAATTCAGAGTAGAATAAATGAATTATAACTTTCTGAATTCTTCTTAATTCTATACTTATTTAGCAGAATTGATAATAAAACAACACAAATATAAATTCGCAACAATTGGTAAAAGGTATGCTAAAAACTTATTAATAAACATGGAACAACCAAAACGTGTTCGTATGCTAATAGCGTAAATCACATAAATATGAGGCATCTCCTGTTGTCTAACCGGTGGTTGGAGGGAGTTTCTTGGTGACCAGATGCTCTCAGGGCTAATGTTCAACACAAAATTGATCTGTTTGTGATGTATATGCGTTGCCTGTTGTGATTGTTCTGTCTTCTGATCGTCCTGTCTTGTGATTGTCCTGTCTTGTGATTGTCCTGTCTTGTGATTGTCCTGTCTTGTGATTGTCCTGTTTTGTGATTGTCGTGTTTGTGATTGTCCTGTCTTGTGATTATCCTGTCTTGTGATTGTCCTGACTTGTGATTTTCCTGTCTTGTGATTGTCCTGTCTTGTGATTGTCCTGACTTGTGATTGTCCTGTCTTGTGATTTTTCTGTCTGGGGATTTGTTTTGGCAGGTGATTGTCTTGTCTTGTGATTGTTCTGTGTTGTGATTTTTTTTGTGTTGTGATTTTTCTGTCAGGTGATTGTCTTGTCTTGTGATTGTTCTGTGTTGTGATTTTTCTGTGTTGTAATTGTTCTGTCTTGTGATTGTCCTGTCTTGTGATTGTCCTGTGTTGAGATTGTCCTATCTTGTGATTGTCCTGTCTTGTGATTGTCCCGTCTTGTGATTTTTCTGTCTTGTGATTTTTCTGACTGGGTGTTTTTCTGTCAGGCGATTGTCTTGTCTTGTGATTGTTCTGTGTTGTGATTTTTTTGCCTTGTGATTTTTCTGTCAGGTGATTGCCAAGTCGTGTGATTGTTCTGTGTTGTAATTGTTGTCTTGGGATTTTTCTGGCTTGTGATTTTTTGGTATTGTGTTTTTTGTTGCCAGGGACGTAGAGGGTGGTTTCCTCCACTGACAACCAATGTTTCAGGGCAAGAAAGACAGTAGCCCAATAGCAGTAGGCCTATAGGGCCATTGTCCTATACGTCCGACATAAACATCACTGGTGCCTGAGCTTTACCTTGGGGTGGCGCGCAGTCATATTAAGGAAATGACCTCAATTACACTTCGTTAATCCAAAATCAACTAATTAGAGTGTTGGCATAATTGAAGATAGTACCATGAACATCCATCATGTCGAGTGGTTTGGTTTCGACATAAGAGGTGCAATATTGCTTGACAGGTAACCGAGCAGTACTTTATCATTCATATATGGCCAGGTATAATTTCAAATGCTGTTTTTAACCTGTTAAGGAAAATAGAACAAAGAGCCGATTAATCTCGCCAACAACATAAAAGGAGGGGCGTCCGAATGGATTTTTTTACCCTGACGAAATACTTAGTGATTATTGGGCGGACAACTTACTCTACCTACCGGTACGTGACGTATAGGCATACTTGCAAAAACTACTTACATCTTCAGAAATGAGATCCCTCAGGTAAGTGTCTCTGGCCGCCCTTGAGGCAGAATAGACGGACATACTGGGGAACACGTGTAAATCCTCGTTTGTTACCGACACTATGGTGACCTTACTCTTGTCCTTGAAACACTTTACGAATCTCGAGGTCAAAGCAATCATTGAGACAACATTCACGTCGAAGTATTTCTGAAAAAAACAAAATCAGTATTAAATTTTTATTTGTTTTAATTTAAAGTCACAATTTCAAGCAATTTAAAATCAGATACAAAACAAATTTAAGTTCACACTTAAACGTCGGTATGTCGGAGCGTCTCTCAGCCTTTCTCTCGGCCTTTTCCGTACTGTAAAGATTCTCTGATGATGACTGGGTAATTTAAGATGGCCAACTTATCAACGTATTTATTGTTTATGTACGAAGGCTATTCTTGTGATGATATGATGACGTATTTAATTACTTACAGAATACAAAATTCGTATTATTTACAACAAGTCATACATTAGAAAGGAACCGTGTTTTGTTCAAATGTGACATTGTTGGCTTCCTTGGAATCTTTTAAAAATAAATTCGCGGAGTGCTTTGGTTATTCCTGGGATACAGTATAATGTATACTGTATCCCAGGTTATTCCAACGCTTGCGCACAAAACATTAGGTGGTTAACGATCACGTTTTCGTGAAATATTATTGCTTCCATTCTTTGCGATGATTCACAAATAGAATCGATTCTACTTCCAACGTCGAGACATTAATTGACTCTAAGATACGCTTGGTCGATATTGTTTTTTACTTCTTTAATTTGCTCATCTGCGGCCAACGTCGCCCCAAATATTGGGGGAAATTAATGCGCGATGGCCTGGCATAGCGTACAAGAGGTGTCTTAGTCTCGTTCACTATATGAACTCTCACGAGAATACGATTGCTCCGAAATAACTACCGGTACAGAAAAATGTCCCCTCAAGAAATTCCGGTAGACGTTTGCTCATTCAGGGGAGATAACTCCGGATAGACAAATATAACAAAATTATACAGGTAAATGTTTATCGGTCAATAGCGTTTTTAGGGGTATTTTACTCATGTGACTCACATAATTGCAGCAACGTCTTGAGAATGTTTGAGGTCTTCGGACATTTCAATTTATTGCGATCAACATACCAATAAACTTACGAACGTTAATTTTCATTTTGTAAATTTAATCTGGACCCCTCCTTTGACAACTGATAATAGCAGCCAATATTTTAGTCTGTGTACAATAATTGAGCCGCCATTCAAACAAATAAACAACAACAACGTGTACAAGATATCTTGGTGGTCTAAGATACACGACACTTAGAATAAGAATTTTACCCTACATAGTGTTTTAAAAGTTGACTGTAAATGTTACTTTAAACCAGTAACATCCAGATTGAGGAAACGTCCAATTCGAGAAACGGGCTATATTGAAGTGTAGCGAAAACATCAAAGTTCGTTTTTTAAAATATCGGAGTAAAAACCTCTTTTAATATTATAATTTTGTTATCAGTATAAAAAGCAATTAATAATATGAACTACGCCACCAATAAGGCTTGGTGTTGTCCCTTAGATTTGAAGGCACCAGGGCAATACGAAGCACTTATACCAATCGCCTGCTATGCAACGGTCAGTATGGTTAAAGCATTGAACCAAGCTTTCTCTATATTTTGGAAATAGGCTTTCTGTCATTCGTTTGCAACATGAAAAAACCAAGTTCGTCATATAAATAACATACTGGGAATATATATATCCAAACAGCTTATCGCATGAACATTGCCAAAGTGACACAGCTATTAAACGCGGAAAATACATCAACATTACCTGTAAATATCTAACGTCGCTATAGTCCCATGCATGTTTGGTGACGTCATTCATTGTGCCCGCATTATGAATGAAAACAGCCTGGAAAAATGATTCGGGAGATATACCGTCCACCATTTTCTGCCACGCCCCCTCTATCGATTCCACATTTTCAAAATCAACTTCTACTGTTATCACTGTGAATACAACAAATTACAGACTATTAAGAAACTCAATCAGATGGTACTCTTTTCGAAGTTAACACAGAGGATTCCAACGGACTATTAAAACACAAAATTGAAAGTTTTAAAATGTGAATTAAAAAAACACATAGGCCTACTAATCCGTTGTCATATACTTGACATAATTATGAATACGACATTAAAGCCGAAACACACAATAATTAATATTGGATTATCATTGCATTTGCGATAGGGATCTTTAGCTAAGGGCAGTATCATTGAAACAAAAACAATCGACTGGACAAAAAGACAGACAGACAGTCACACAAGGCATTTTAGCATAGCACTCTCCCCTCCTCCCAAAACAAAACAATACTACAACAATGTAATAGTAACAAGAATATAAAGTAACGCTGATCGAGAATATTCTGCAATCAACGTTTATTTAGACACAAGCTAAAACTATATGCCTTCAGTTTGCTTTCGTCCAGTTAGT
Organism: Mopalia muscosa; assembly: GCA_031763545.1. NCBI lineage: Eukaryota > Metazoa > Mollusca > Polyplacophora > Chitonida > Mopaliidae > Mopalia > Mopalia muscosa. Next base: position 3,332 of record JARFOD010120852.1, on the reverse strand, counting down.
CTCTGGCTGAAAGCTTGCTGAAGCCACGCATATTCAGCTTGTGTCCAAACAAATCTTGTATGCAGTTTTTAACAAGCGTATGTATCTCTTAAGATCATATCATTTGCAATTATGTTGTGCTATATAAAAGAAACAACCATTAGACCCGTTCCCATGGAAACATAACATTTAGAACATATTCTGCGTGCGCATGTCTTACGTCCGTTATTTTGGGTCCCATGTGCTGTTTTGATGTACACCACATGTGCTGAGCTAAATCACGTCAGACTAGGGGTTGACTGATTCATATGAAATGCCGGGAACGTGATATTGTAATAAGATCGTTATTCTCTGTTTGTAACCGTCAAGAATCGTCTAGCTTTTCACGTCTTCACCTTCACCCCAGGAAGTCACAGGGCGGATCGCTTTTCTAAGCCACATTTACGGAAATAACTATATGCTTAAACCGATAATACTTTCTGCAATAAAATGCACATAGGTTAAACGGGCATCATTTCTTGTGTTGAATTATGCTCCCTAATTTTCTAGTCGAACTTTATCCATTTTTTAATTGGGTCTAGACATTAGGTAATGCTTACACTACAGTCAAATCCATCCACGCGACCATGTCTAGGTATACTTTTATCACTAAACAGAAGATCTCCACAAACGTTGCCCAATCAAATATCTTTCTTTTCAAAATAGATGCATACGTCACGAGACCTAGAGAGTGGACAGCTTAAACATTTGACAGTTCACACATGTTATTAACCCGTAACACACAAGTGTAGGTCTTCCGTCAACGGGCGTGCGAATACGGTACGCATATGTATGGCAACTTCAGACATATGGGAGTTGGAAGAAAAGAAGACTATAGTTTTATGTCCCAGTGTAGACGAAGCATGTGTCTGAATACGTTCTTTTGTAATATAGGCGTTACGGTATAGTCAGATGGAAATTCAGTGAACACCCGCATGATTATTGCATAACCTGCACCAAATATGTCCATAATCAAACACTTTAGGCAGATTGCGTACCCAATCTCAAAACAGAATTGTCAATCAGCCAATGACTTGGCCCTTTGTGCCCTTATCGCACAGTGTAAACGAAAGTTCTGTTTTAAGACCACGTGACGGTTTGGATATACTTTTCGGCTTTCGCCAGTGAATTTTTTTATAAAATGTTTATTGTTTAATAGCCGTACACATTGAGCCCATTATAATGCTAAAAACCAGTCCATATCTTAACAAATTTATCAAAGCCAAATTCTGAAATATGATTTCTAATTAAAATGATACTCATTATGCAGTTGGTTTACTTATTTCACCCAGGCATTTCTCTACCAACACGAGCCTTGTCCAAATACACAGAATAAAAGACCGTAAGTTAAGAATGTTTCATGTGTCGATACACTTCTTATGCAGTGGACAACAAAGACGACACATACAAATCCGTCCGTAAAGAACCCATTAAAGGTAGGCCTATCATAAACGGGAAGAATCACGCCGTCATTGAACATGTCCATCAAGTCCAACATAGCTTCCCAGGTTAGGCTATATTTACGTGGGGCAGAGGTGAATAAATTTGAGTATAAATTAAAACATATCACTCGATCACGGTTAACCTAGGCTTTCTTAAATCTTATCAGATGGTACGAGGGATGTCGCTATCTCGACACATCATTGTACATTTATCAAATTATGCTATCAAACAAATTCGACAGTGAAATTCACATGTCTTTATTGTAAAAAGGTATGTATTTTACATTTCTTTATGACTCGTCACGCATGCAGGGGCATTATTGAGAACTTTAATAAAACTTATCTGTGTATACATGCTATGGTTAACGTGCACATTTGTAGCATTTGGAAGAACTTGCTGCTATTAAAGTACGCGTCTAATTTGATCGAAATGGCTGTTCTTGTGAAGCAAATGATTTTTTATTTTATCTGTTTTCTGACCAAAACGGACGAAGACATCCAATGATTTGGCGTTGATAACATGCTCTCTATCTAAGAACAGTTTGTTTGGAGAGTAGCGATGCTGTCTTGACTTAGCACTGGCGAAAAATAACTGTCCAACAGTATCAAAGCACATCACGTTGTCTTATAGTGGTGCTCGGGTTAATTATTTTTGGATTACGCTATGGTCTGTCATTGAAGTGATATTCCTTTAACACGGTGTTAAACAACCATCAATCTTCTAATCTTCGATAAAATCACAACATTACGTGGGAATAAAACTCCTGGTTAGTAAAGCTACCATTGATAACATTCACAATGAATTGATTGGGGGAATCTACGGAAATTAATGATTGGTTGACTGATTTATCGATTGTACCGTTTATCGTCATGCTCAGAGGCATTTCAATAACACTAGGGTTAAACCTTTCAACTGTCTATCAACCACAATAAGAAAACCACAAATGTGTATTGTTTGCCCTCAGACGCCATGCAATCAACGTCATTATAACATGTATTATGTTCCGATAGGACTTATACATATAGTCCTCAGGCTCTCATTTTTGAAGATAACTCCCAGTCTTTTTCTAGCTTCAAAACACAGCCGAGTGTTCGTAAGGTAACAATTCGTACTTTAAAAGCATTTGAATTCGGTGAGTTTATTTTGGAACAGCTTATCTTTTTCAGCAAATATGGAGTTTGTGGTCATTTGATGTAAACACAGGTCTGCTTACTTGAGCTTGATTCATTTAATAATAGTAAGTTAAATAACATACGATAATATGCTACTATGTTGGTTAAAATATCCTTAGAGGAACAGCTCTTTTGTTAAGGACAGTTTGTTTGAAGTGTAGCAATGCTGTCTTTACTTCCATCTACAGGGAAGATTAACTTTCCAACATTATCAAAACACCCCATAATTTATGGTAGTGCTAGTGTCCAAGCCTGTTGAGGAGAACAGACGGAGCGGGGTCTTCCATGGTTATGCAAACTCATTTTACCAGGACTGATCTATTGGCTACACAATGGCTACACAATTCCGATAGGAATACAAAGTCATTATCTGTGCTGGGTTCAGAAAACAGCCGAGTGTTCGTAAACTAACGACTCGTACTTTAAAGGCATTTGAAATTCAGTGGGTTCATTTAAGCGTGTGGCAGTATTAGCTATCCAAAATAAACTATTTAGTGCATATTAAACTATCACGACTGAGCACTTCTTGTAACCATCAAGTACCATGCAGGTTTCACGACTGAGCACTTTTTGTAATCATCAAGTACCATGCAGGTTTCACGACCGAGCACTTCTTGTAACCATCAAGTACCATGCAGGTTTCACGACTGAGCACTTCTTGTAACCATCAAGTACCAAGCAAGTTTCAAGACTGAGCAC
>JARFOD010120841.1:0-14539 GCA_031763545.1 Mopalia muscosa | reverse complement strand
GGAAACAGGAAGCTGATCTGTTTGTACGTTTGAAATATCCTTGAGTATGACGTTAAACACCAATCAAACAAACAAACAAATCCACCGTAATATTAGGGCTGTGTACAGTGTGAAGTGGACAATTGGTCGTCATATAAGTGAAATTCTTTTGAGTACGACATTAAACACCAATCAAACAAACAAACAAACAAATCCATGGATATGCAAACTTATTTTAGGAGGACAGATTTATAAATAGATTTCCCAAATTGTTTGCAGCGTTTGTTTAAATATGCATTTGCTACTGATTTTAACAAGTTTTGTCAATCAGATCATCATAGAAGCTAATAAAAAGCAAACTTGCTTTATTTTCCATAAATGCACATGTGCGTATTTAAAAAAATGTAAGGTTATCTAAAAAAATTTAAGACGACTGATTTTAAGGTTATGCAGGATTAGATAACTTGCCAGAATTGTCAAGGGTGGTGTTCTTCACCCGTTGAGGTGGGCTGGCATGGCACCAAGCCCTTGTAGGGAAGTAACCTTAAGACAGGTGCTTGGTTTGGATTAAACCTCCCATCACTTGAAAGGATACCAATTTAATATACTAAATCTGGGTGGAATTAGCATTTGTTGGTGATTTTTAATCTGTTGAGGATAATAAATATATACCTACATGTACTAATGACCAATGATAGTTGGGCGTGGCTGCCCCTGCTCATGACTTTCGAGATCGAAACGTCGCTACCCAATTATATCAAGAAGTTGAACATCCATATCAGTTGTCATGTCTTTCTAATTTACCAGCTTCTAAATGCCACTCAAACAAGATATGTTTATGGTTTAAAATTAGCCTTACAGCTTATTTAACATGCTAAGGATATTGTACAGGTAGGTGTAAATGTTATTACAGGTGAATTGAGTTCATGTTAGAAGGAGTAAACCATCCGTCAATTAGATTTGAATTAAAAGTCTGATATATATGTTACCCTATGTTCACATATATGATTCTGTATAGAAGTTACACAATTCATGATGTTAATGCTATAACATTAGAAAGGGAGTTACTTAGCTCATGGATTAGGGATTAGAATAATTCTGTGATAATCTAGTACTACTCATTTGAGCTCTCTGACAGAAGCGTATTGAATCACATGTGTGTTTTATTATTGTTGAGGTGACCTATTAAGAATGTTGTAAATATTGTTACATAAGAGTTTTCCAGTCAATAACTATGGGTGTGGCAAACTGCGCAGACCGTTAGCCCAGTTGTGTGTGTATGCTCTTCAGAGCGGTCAGCTGCTTGGAAAATTGTTCATATTGAATTCCTGCACATACAGATTAACAATATTGAATTTGTTCCATAGGGTGAGTTCATACCTCAGAAACATTCCACAATTTGTCACTTTTTGATCAGATAACCAAAAACATATTTGTCTTCATACAATAATGTTTAGAATCCCGTTTTATTTCTGCATGTAGCATGTTTCTTAATTCAAGCTATGATTGGACAAAATTATGTCATCAGGTTGGTGATATAAAACAAGAAAGATATGCAATCTTACAGGAATCAATAAGTTTTACCTTTTGGTTCTTCTGCTTTTTGTTTGACTGCACTGCATGTTTTGGGTTTATAGTAACAATCATTTGTTTATCCGTAAAACAGATGTAATCTAAATCAACCAGATTTATTTAATTCTTCAATTAAAATTGTGTCATCTTGTTGTCGATGTATAATTCCTGTTTGTCCAGAGACTGTCTTCAATCCTTGTTTACTGTTTATTTGAACAGTTATCATGACATCAAGTTTTATTAGTATGAACAGTTTGATAAATAGGTTTTGAACAAAGACTTTGACAGCATAGGCAGCACAGTAGCAGTAATATTTTTTTTACATTTCGTGCCGTAGACTGTTGACAAGATTGCCTGTCATGTACTATCCCTCCATGCCCAAACGTATACCTGGTTAGACTTGGCTCTGTTTAATGTTGGATTTGGCTGGCACTCGTGGTGTTGTTTGAGCATTTCCTCAGCTTTTTGACCGGGTCTCTGACAGCAGTAGCCAGCTAGAAATGTGTTGATCATCCAAGAGTAAAGGATAGAGGTAGGGTTAGGAGTATTAAAGTCATGTCACTTTGTGAGTTTGAAGTGAGTAAAACAGGACAGTCTCGGTGTTTGAACCCCCATTCCTTCTCTTCCCTCTCAGGGATTTGGCAGTTTGAAAAGTTGGCTTTACCTATCAGAGATCCATACACAAGTGTGCCAAGTGGAAAAATCCGATGAAAATTTGTCCACAAAATTGGAGTCAGCCCTAGGACGAGTCATCACATGACTGGTACGACTCACAAAAAATCTATGCTCTTAATTTTTTTCTCTGCTGTCATAATGGTGCAAACTGGTTAGCTGGTGATCTTGTTAACCCGTTTCTGGATGCTAGCCATGTTTTAGATTGGATTATATGCATGTGTCCATCAGGTACAAGGCTGCATTTGTGACTGGTTGCTTGGCACTTTCTATTCTGTCTTTCTATGTTCAGGGTGTATCTTGTTGTGTTTTCTGTCAGTTTCTTCAAGACAGTGTTTTTTTATCACCTGTTCAATTGCTATAGAACCATAGATCCAACTGAAGTAATCTGGAGTATGTTGTAAAACCCAAATCAAACAACATTGCAGTTTCAGTCTGTATATTCATATCATGATTGTATTTAACACAGTGTATTGGTGTGGTTTGGTAAAACTTCTAATGTACAATATGTTGAAAAATGAATCTTGCAATAAACAATTATAGAGAGCATAAGTCATATGTTTTAGCTAATACATCCAAATCCTAAACAATTTGCTGTTTATGTGTTATAAAGCTAAAACTGGTTTCTCATGCAAATTCCAGTTGAAGCGCCATGAACTTTGGCTGAGATCTTGTTGACATTTCCGGCACCCAGCTATATTTCACATACATAGTTCAGACAGGGTTTTTCTCATGTTGTTTGTATGTTAGTCTGTAGAATGTGTCCGAGGGCTGTATTACAGGGATATGACATATGGTATGATGCCACATTCCATGGCTTTTTACAACCAGACGGACACACAGACACAGGGGAAGTCACATGTACTCAACATCAAAATAACACTTCCAAATTAAGTGAAGACAGATTTGTTTTTGTTTAGGCATTATGTTTTAGTTTTCTCTATTTGCCCTGCATCATTCTGCTGTATACAGTTTTCCTTTGGATGATGTCCATGTGTGGTTGTGTACAATTTTTGAAAGGATGATGTCCATGGGTGGTTGTGTACAATTTTTGAAAGGATGATGTCCATGGGTGGTTGTGTACAATTTTTGAAAGGATGATGTCCATGTGTGGTTGTGTACAATTTTTGCAAGGATGATGTCCATGTGTGGTTGTATACAATTTTTGAAAGGATGATGTCAATGGGTGGTTGTGTACAATTTTTGAAAGAATGATGTCCATGGGTGGTTGTGTACAATTTTTGAAAGGATGATGTCCATGTCTGGTTGTGGACAATTTTTGCAAGGATGATGTACATGTGGGGTTGTGTACAATTTTTGAAAGAATGATGTCCATGTGTGGTTGTGGACAATTTTTGCAAGGATGATGTCCATGTGTGGTTGTGTACAATTTTTGAAAGGATGATGTCCATGTGTGGTTGTGTACAGTTTTTGAAAGGATGATTCCAATAGGTGGTTGTGTACAATTGTGACTAAAGCATATGTAAAACTCCAATCAAACAAACTTATAGAATGTTTCTTAAATGATATATCTTTGTAAATACATTGTATTGAAACTCATTCTTTGCAATTGTTTTGTTGACAGTTTTCTGTATCTCAAATTTTCTATTTGAATTTTGGGGAAAAGAAGTTGTTGCTCAATTCTCAATTTGTATTGTGATATAATCTCTATGTATGACATAAAATAACAAACATATATTTCAGAAGCCTAATTTCATTAGTAGTTAATCCATTGATAAACTGTCCGTACTATGTAAAGAATTAAGGCACAGAAATGTTGTGGTACGTTAAGTAGGGGTACCAACATATCATAGTACAAAAAAAATTTAATGTAAAAGGCTTTTTTTAGCTGTATTTCATAGTTTAGATGTAATAATTTCTCTTCAGTTGTGTTGTCAGAAAGTAAATTTACCTGGTAAATTAATGTTGTCGTGTTCTTCATAGCTTTGTAGCTAATTTTATGGATGTATTTTTATCCCATAGTTGCATGTCTGTAATATATAATCTCATATATTCATATATAAACAAAAGTAAACCAGTTTTTCATGCTCAATGTGTATTTTTTCTAAAAAGGCGGACGGAAATATTGTGTTTAGTTTACCTATCTTGTTAGAGGTTAAGCTATTGTGTCTGAGAGGTGTTTAGCTTTTGGTTAACAAGCCAGTGGTATGTTAATATGATTTGTAGAGAGGAGATGAGTGTAATTTACTGGTTGACTTGTTGAGAGTTTAGATCACCTGACAGTGTTAATAGTACAGGTAAGTTGATCTGGCATGATCAGCTTAGAGACCCTATGTTGTTTGGACGGAGGACTGGCTAGATGAGAACTCCACATGATGTATTGACTTGGCTACAGGGTTAGTTTGGCTTGCTCCAGGCTCTAACTCCTCAAGAGCATCCCTCTTCCCCTATTGTTACCTGCGTGCATTGGCTGCCTGGAGTGTTACCCGCAGTTTGGTGTCAAGCGCTTTGTGTATAAACTTAAGGGAACATTCCGCATTTGGGCTGGACCTAAGTGGACAAACTTTACCTGAGGAAAACAATGCCTGTTACCTGAACATTGCCAGATTAGTTGAGAATACCTGCCATGTAATATCTCCAATTTATCTTCTCACACTTAGTGCTCAAACATCTCTGTGTCGAGACAAACTACTTCAAGACGTTCTTATGATCTCTACTGATCTATGGATTATTTGATGGTGTTTGTTTTATAAACAATATTTCAAACCAACCTGATTAGTTTTGCTAATGATAAACTTTGCTGGGATGGTTTGTAAAGAACAGGTGTAAGACACTGATGCAGTTATATTAAACATTCATGACAACATTTTATTAGCTCTAGCTTCTAGCTCTAGGATCAAAATGAAAAACAGGAGAGTTAGCTGACCGCAGTATCTGATGGATCTGTCTGAGCTAGTGGCAATTTGAACTGACTAAGGGTTATGTCGCAGGGAACTGATGACCATCCCCCTGTGGGGCTGGTGGCTCGGTTACGCTCTAATTGGTCAGCCAGGTAAGTGTCTTCTCACTAAATCTGTAATAATTACTTACCTGCCTTCATAACCTGTTTTAGGCATTTTAAGTGGTTCTGGTTGAAGTATTTTTGAATTGGCTATTTTATTGTACACTACAGACATGTTTAAAGTCAGATTCACTGACTGCCGTAATCTGTATCCAATTGTTTGCTTCTACAGACACATTTATGTCCAGATTCAATGACTACTACCCTAATCAGTATTCTTTAGTTTGTTTGTTCAGACACATTTATGACCAGATTCACAGACTACCCTAATCTGTATTCAATAGTTTGTTTACACAGATATAATATGACCAGATTCACAGACTACCCTAATCTGTATTCAATAGTTTGTTTACACAGACACATTTAAATGTCCAGACTCACTGACTACTTCAATCTGTATTCAATAGTTTGTTTGCACAGACACATTTATGGCCAAATTCACAGACTACCTTAATCTGTATTTGATGTGTTTTTCCTGTGATCTTCAGTTTGATTTTCAGTTTAACCCTCAATTAAATTAATGCAGATTTTATTTATTATATAAACTATTAGATGAAAGCTGGATATGTACATGAAAGCTTCCCCCAATTAAAGTTTACGTTATAAATATTGCTCATTACTGCCCTCTTACTTTAATTTTTTTTATTACCAAAACTGATTTTTTTTTTTAGGGCAGGTATCTTGGACCAATGATATTTGTTTAATGGTGTCAATATGTGAACATTATTTAATTAGGCATTGATGTTAGCTTCAGGCTATATGTTTCATCTTTTAATATGAAATTAATTTATTCCAATATAAAAAAACATGTGAATGTAAAGTTGTTTGCTAGGAAATAATGATATTCATAGTTACTCGGGTGTTTGGATGATTTCATTATTCACCCATGTGGAATGTAGATTAAAACTTTCACTTGAGAACTGATAGTCTCTGATACAACACCTAGAAAACAGTCTTTTTGAACATTGTTAGCTTTTGATCATAGCAGGTGGGTGCCCTCAGAGCCATGGGGCAATGGGAAGGTCTACCTGTCTCAGGTGTATTTTTATTGTGTCTTTTGATTGTCCTGTCTTCGCTTAGTCCTGTTTTTTCACAAAAATCTAGTATAATTTAAATTACGCTTAAAAGGTCGATGTTGGCCCAATACTACGTTTAAGCAGTTTATCCCAATAGATTGAATCTAAGCCCACTATTGGGAATTCGAAAAGGGGTATCAATTTTTGCCCAAATGCATTCTGTAGGGCTCCTTTCAATGTATTTTACCTGGATTCTTTATCAATAACTGCCGCATCACTATTTAGAAATGTGTGCTCTGCTTCTATTGTTTGGGTGAAAACTTCCACCTGAGTATTGAGTCATACAAGAAGGTTCCAGGCATCTGTTACCATAATGCATATATAACTGTCAACACTTATTTCATCTATGTTTATCTTAAGAATATAGCAGTATATTTCTAATAGTATTCTGGGATTTAAAGAAAGCTTTTCCTCTTTACTCTCCATAATGGGTTTTAATTTCCCATAATATCGCTACAAAATCAGATAGTCATACAGGCTTACTGATGAGACCATTGTCACTGCTGTTACCATTTATTCTTGCTTTTGATTTTCTTCAAGGTCTTTTAGATCCTTAAATTTCAGAACCTTGTTCCAGTAAGGAAAATTTGATCAAGAGCCATGTTACTGTGAAGTTAGCTTTAAAACTTTGCACCTGTAATTAAGACATTATAAAGTGAGCTTTATTTCACATGAAGTTGTATCAAATTGGGTCAATGAGTATTTATGTATACGGACTATTTGTTTAATCTATCTTAGAAAGATTGTGTTTATTCTGACCATATCACTGTTACTATTAGACCAGTGAAAGACATTCTTGATAGCAGAAGCGTTCGTCACTGACATGTGTATTAAAGTAACATTCAATGTGCAAAAACTGGAAAGAAGATTTTGCCAACTGGAAAATTGTAAATTTATATCGTCATTGTTAAATTTACAAAAGATAAAAATTTTTGTTCTGGTTTAAAAAAATTATCTTGGCATCATGGCAATGTACATTATAATGACTTGAAAGGTTTTAAATGAGACAGGCCTCCAGCTAGTATTGATAGTCCTCAAAATGAACACCAATTTGATCCAGATACTTTTTGTACATGTAGAGATCTCAACCTTGATTAAACTTGTGTTATTTTAAACCTGTGTTGATCATGTTGACATGTGCTAGGTATGTCAGTGTTAGACTTTCCTGAATTACCCAAGTTAATGTTAATTGACCTAACCAGGTAAGACTAATTAGGGTTTGTCAGGATATAAAAATATAATCAAATGTCCTCGTTATTACCTGCATATTCCTACATGTAGTAGTCAATGTCATTTTGTAAAAAAAATATGTACATATAAATTATGCTGTGACCATGAACAAAGGCCATTAGGTCAGTATAGGTATCGACACGCCTTCACCTGTCTGATTACTTTTCAGCAATGTAAAATAAAAACAAGGAGTTGGTGTAATAGAAAATAGCATTTCTAATTTCACACTGTCACCATGTAGCTTTTTTGTATTGCTTTGATAGTATATCCTGTTTGAGACATGGAGATAAATTTCTGTTCTGGTCATCAGAGCACGTCACAAAAAAAATAGGCTGATCAACTTTCACCTACCCAAGACTTTAATTATAGGTAAAACATACAACCTTTGTTCAAGAGTTTTTTTTTATAAATCTATATCATCCAAAATGACATGAAACTTCACCCTGACTGACACAGGCCTTATTTTTTCAAAATTTTGCGTAACCGATCTATCCTTCGCGTGAATTAAAACCCACGTAACCTATCGATCAGTTAGGTAAAAAAAAATTGCGCGAACGGTTGTTCTCGTATATAGGTTATGTAAATATACAGTGTAATTACGCTATGTTGTACCAGGGTATACTGCTTAAACGGTAATAACTGGTACCAATCATTGTTTGCCAATTTTAATCAAATATCGTTCACAAATAAAGTCTTAAATACCAGTAGACCAACCTGTGATTGCCCCGCGGGTAGGTTATAAACAAGACGCGATTGTCATAATATAGTGTTGTTGTTGCAGCAGCATGTGGTAAGCTATCTGAGTGGCTTCATCAAGGCAAAGAGTTAATCCGGTCATTAGCAGGGCAAATCGAGGCACATGGGGTGCAGTTAATGTAAACTTTTTACAAAGTTATCCAAATTTAGGCTGTTGGATTTCGTTTAATGTGAACTGTCAACGTCAAAATGAGTGGACAGAGAGTTAAAGAAGGGCATAGACCAACAGTGATTTTGATTGGCTGGAGAGCCAGAGCCTGCTGCCCAGGTCACAACTTACACAGCCTTAGTTTTTCTATTTAAATTGATGGGTGTTTTTTCCTCAAATTTACGTCATAAGTGAAGCAAGAAATGGTTCATACTTAAATAAACTTAGATTATGGTCAGTCTATCATGAAAATATTTCTGACAGCGTATGAGAATCCTTCTCTGGCTATCTTGTGTAGAATGTACATACACTGAAGGGTTGGTCATGCCAGGTCTCTTGATTCAGATGGGTTGGTCATGTCAGGTCTCCTGATTCAGAAGGGTTGGTTATGCCAGGTCTCTTGATTCAGATGGGTTGGTCATGCCAGGTCTCCTGATTCAGATGGGTTGGTCATGCCAGGTCTCTTGATTCAGATGGGTTGGTCATGCCAGGTCTCCTGATTCAGATGGTTTGGTCATGCCAGGTCTCCTGATTCAGATGGGTTGGTCATGCCATTTATTCAGATCCAGAAGGGTAGACCTTTAGAAGGGTCAGTTTTGTTTCCCTGAATTAGAAAAAAACATGATGTCTAATCATTCCGATTTTAGATTCAACATTTTCCTGATCACCATTCTATGAATGTACTAATAAGGCGAGTAATCTGCATATTTTCAAAAAGACAACAAAAATACAATAACCACATTATAATTTCTCTGTTTCTCTTTTTTTTTACTTCAAGCTCCAGGGCAGCAACCCGGTATTTTATGGAGGGTATCAAGTGGGGTGTACAGCACTGCCACTGGAGCAGTCACCATGGGAGTAGATGGAGTTAAATGGGCCGCTGGTAAGAGTTACGATGTGGTCAGTAAGGTCCCAGTCCCGTCAGTGCCAAAATTAAGACGGAAAGATAAAAACGAGTAATGACGAAGTTCAAAAACATTTGAAATCCATGTCAAAATGAAATTTGTACAGGCTGACTTCCATTTGATTAACTCACTATTTGGTGTATGTGATCTCATTGCTGTTTAACAGAAGCAGACTTCATTTCTGTCAATCTGAGGGTGAATCTAATTCTAGATGATCTGAGGTGGAACTGTTAATATTTGCTGTGTGTGTATTCACAGCTGTTGTTTGTTTTAACCCATTGTCATGTATACAGACATCTGTCCAACCAGTGTACATTTATGTATAAGTCATGTGGACTTATGCATGTAAGTTTATCATGCAGATGAAGAAAACACATAATGCATGTAATCTGTTGTGACTTGTGAGGAGAAAAACTAACGATATAGTATTGATGTTACTGGCCCCTGCTATTGATAGTATATTTCAATGGTATGGCTAACATTTTACCTACTGCTGATAATCACCAGAAATTTATTTTATTATTTGTGTTTATCTAACTGAGGAAATTAAAGTTAAGCCCAGCAATAATCCCCAATCAAAGAAAGATAGCATGTGTTATGTACATGTTTTTGTCTGATATAAAACTGATATGTGTCAGTGGAGTTTGTCAGTGGAGGTTCTGGACCAAACTTACTTCTGAAAAAAATATGGGTGCCCAAAATATTGTAAGTCCAAATAAATGCCATTGTAGAACTATTTTAATAATATCTGTGTTGAAATGAAGTGGAAAGAAGGTACAGAACCCTGATTATGGTCTGATGAATGTGGGATATGAACCTGAAAACTTTTCTAGAAACTCGCCTGGTTGTTTTTTTTTTTTTAACGTATCAGATTTTGTTTTGTTTTTGTGTTAAAAGAATCAAATTTGTATGACTTCAGCCATCTGCTCCATCTGTCTCGTAAAAGATTATATTTCAACACAACTAGATTGTAATAATATTTTGTGTATTAATGGGATAATTAGGAGATTTTGGAGTTGTTACAGTTTAATTGATTGAGCTCTGTCCTCCTAGAATATTCTCTGTATCATCTCCTTCAACAGTTTCATTTGCTGTCTTGTCTCTATTGCCAGCTACGTCAACGAAGGTTTCATTCACACACTGAACTGCGAGGTCTGCATGTAGGGGAAATAACCTTAAATATGTTCTGCGTAAAATCCTAATATGAAAAAAACATTTATATGTTACATTGTAAAAACCTGTTGTTCCCCTAAAGTCTAGTATAATACACAAGTAGTGTAATTCTGAACAAACATTAAGCTCTCTGTGTTGGAATTACACTACTTTTGTATTACATTATAATGTATCTTCAATATGTTGTTGTTGAATGAGCCAATTTTAACCACCAACTGTTCATCAGATGTGTCATAATGGATTCGCAAATCTGAAAAGATTTTAATTTTTGTGTTTTCGTTTCAAGTTGTTTGTTTCTTTACAATTAACTGTACTTCTTTGATCTTGTTCCAGACCTTTGTATTGTTTGGTGCATTAATGTATTTTTGTCATTAAGTTAGTAAAAAATTAGGAATTTAGCTTTTTTAGAATAGTTTATTTGGATTTTGTTGTGTGTTTTGAAAACATTGTAGGTCTATTAACTTGTTTATCTACATAGATACAGTAACTGTAATTTTGAAACAGTGGAGTTAAGGTATCAATTTTGCTTAATTGTAATCTCAGTGTACATTATATACAAATCTTTCATACACAATTTGGTCGAATAGATAGCGCTGATCAGAAGAGGTAAACTGTAAATAATATAAACATTATATTTGATAAGCGTTAGTTTGTAGACAAACAGTACCCAAGTATGATTGTAATACTTAGAGTATAAGGGTTATATTTTGTGAAGTCATGAATTTCATATCAATGTTTTAGATGTCCTGGAGTGCATCAACTCCAGTCTACTTTTTTTAGTCTAGATTCTTGTCTCAGATCTATTAGAGAATGTTTTAAAAGACAGATTTATAATTTATTTAAAGCGCTCCATACATCAAACATATACCTACTTAAATAAAGGTTAATTTTTTTTTATAAGGAGGTCAATACAGCAAACGTTTCCTAAATGTCTGTTTTCTTAATCTGTCTTGAGAAGACCAATTGCATAGCTACAAGCAACCAGTTATTTTTATGTACCTTTGAGATGGAAAGAGATTGTTGAAATTCTCAGAGTACTGTTTTTAATAACATGAGAATGCTGGCGTGCATCAGGGTTACTGCTTTTACACAACATATGTTCTACATATTTGGTATTTCAAAAGTATTCAAAGCATATCGAGCTGTATAATATTGTAGATGATTCTTACTGTGCGATTTCATTTGAATAAGTTTACATGGATTTATGCAATATCAGTTATAAGAGATAAAATTTATATTTGTACATCCAATTTGCCATATAACCTTTATGATAGATATCAAGCCTGGGAATCCTTTCACACCTAAATGTGTTAACAGTAACAGTTTTTGATGGAGTTGAACTAAAAACCTTTTTTCCTATTCAGTATTATTGTTGTATATAGTATAAGTTACCCCTGTACTACCTTTTCCACTCAAACCTTCTGTACTTTCCTGATCCAGTTAAATGTAACAGGTGGTTAACCCAAAACCGCAGTGTTCTCAACACATGTTTGGACTGTCTCACTGGAGTAATTCCTGTCCATTGTTGAAATTTTGTGATAAAGTGGCTATAGGCTATATATAGTGTTCTATAAAGGCTGTTAATCAGAGTGGCTGAGCCATGAGATGTTGAAGGTAGAATCGGCTTGGGTCTTGTTTTGGTCCAGCATGGTTTCCCTTTTACCATTAGGCTGGCGAGCCATGGTGTGATAGAAACCTTTAGTACCGTTTAAAACTCAAATGAATAAAGTATTTTAGTGTTTTAATCTGACATCTGCTCGCAGCTAGTACTTTCAAATATAAGGATGAGAATAAGGGTTATTTACATCAATTATTTTTGTTATTATTCTATATAGATCAGGCATTATGTTGACCTGAACATGTATGACAGTTGATCTAGGAACATTTAGCTCCCAATAAATGTCACTCCGCAATAATAAAATGGCTCATGTCTCGATCACACCCAAAATAACCATACAAAAATGGTAAGTGTTCACAATATTATTTCCATCGTGTGCAGTATTCTCTCATCATGGTATTTGTAATATGGGACATATTTCCACTTGTTTCTCTGTTTATGATATCTTATTTCTCAAATAATTGCACAATCTATGTTCAAGATTCATATAAATTCATATAGATTCATGTTTAGTTTATTGTTTATTAGATTTGTTTATTTCCCATGAATTGTTCTAGTCATCATTACCCTGATGTTAAACATCAGATTCTTTTTATCATAATAATTATTACAGAGACTTCCCAAGGTGCTTTGTCGATAACCTGTAACTTAAGATTGTTTCTTAAAATTCAACTGTATACTCTCTTCTGAAAGATGATTCTGTTTACTTTGTAACAGTCAATTGTAAACTCTCTGTTGAACAATAGTTCTGTTTGAGTGTTTACACTTTTGTAAATGTCATCAGTAAACTTTTTCTGAAAGAGAGTTCTGTTTAAACATTAACACTTGTGTAATTGTCATCTATAAACTCACTTCTGCAAGATATTTGCTCTAAGTTTTTACGCTTTTGTTAATGTCATCTGTAAATTCTTTGTTGAAAGATAGTCCTGTTTAAACTTCTACACTTCTGGAGGACCATTTTATTCCCTGTCAGATTTATGATTCTGAATTGTTGGTTTAGCCTCTTTAAGGAACTTGTGCATACTGTTAAAATAGTCAGATATATATTTGTAAATATCCACCAATTAAGATGGAAACAAGAGAAATCCTGATAAATGTGCTGTCATTTAGTTGAGAAATCCTGTTGGAAGTTTATATTGTCTCGTGCTAAATAATCACACACAGATCAGGTTGTGTTCATCTGTACCTCAAGATTACGTTTTTTAGGCCAATTTTTGTTAATGTTCGCTGTTTGAATGCACTCTCTTAGTCTCCCTACAAACAGGCGACACAGTCTAGCCTGATACACGTGACTGCACACCTACGCCATTATGATACACACCTGGGTGATTTTTTGAGAGCTTTAGTCTAAACTAAATTATATAAATCTATGCAAAAAAAAAGGCTGTACATATTGCTCAAGAATAACACGCTCAGATCTCTAACTGCTTAGTAGCCCTCGTCTGGGTTCAATAATGCCTTGTGGTGTTTAGGTCCAGAACGCGGTTTACTTTTAATATGACCTCAACAATCGGTCTTCTCTGTGTTTTTGATTCTGGTACCCAGGTGTACCTTGTTTATGATACAGAGAGACCGTTATTAACCACATTTGTTATTCGCTAATAGGAATTACACTTGGCTTTAGACATGCCAGCTGCAACCTAGACAGGATAAAAGTTAACTAACACAATCCTTAACTTGGCATAACCTGTAATAAAAATACGTGTGTGAGATATGACCAGAATCCATGGTTCATATCTCACACTGAGGCATCATGTAACTTGTTTATATGCCATTTGTGCACAAATTAAAATGTTATTAGCGTTATAAAAGTGTTATTAAACCTGAAACGTTTTGTTTGTTACATGTTTTTGTTTTGTTCTTGTTGTTCTCGGGTTTAACTTGGAATTCAGCTTTCTTACTCATATGGCCGATGAGATAACATTTTATCTAATTTCTCAAAACAACATGGCTGTCATTACTTTAACTTTAAATATTGACGTCTATATAAGCTTAAGAACAAATTTGCAGATAACTGGAAAGTTTGAATATAGCTTCCTCTTGCAAAGAAACGGTTTTTTTTTTTCGCGGGAGGGTGGGGTGTGTTTTGTTGGGTTTTTTTGTTTGTTTGTTTTTTTGCCATTTTGACGTCCACTTGTTGTATTGGTGGTAATTTGAAAACCAATGTACCTTTAACTTCCATCCAAAGGCGGCCAGCAGCCTCGAATTAGCAGTCTCGAATATATATTTAATAAAAAGTACCCGCATGTTTTCCATTTACCTCTCTTCTTAATATTATACAACACCGTTCCTACGCTATACAGTAATGGGTAATCGATTGCCGAAAAATTAGGAAAGAATACAGTAATTGTCTTATGGCCCTTTTATATAAAATCTGATTGCAAGATG
>JARFOD010120830.1:0-14539 GCA_031763545.1 Mopalia muscosa | reverse complement strand
CAACCTGCAAAATTTTCTGAACTAGAATCTGTTCAAACTAAGAAAGTGTTATTCCAAAATAACGAAAATACTGATAAGGTATATATGCCTTTTTGTCAGTTTTTTTATTTGTTTAACAATTTGATGTTAGGTAATCAGGATTAAACCCCAATTGCATATTATTGGCCAGCATTATTGTGGGAGGAAAACTTGGTAGTAAACTAACCCAGAAAAAAACCCGCGACCTTCCACTGGTTGATGTCCTACCAGCCGGCATACGCTCCAGGAGAATCCGCGATCCCAGTTAGAGGTTAGGAGAATATGTGATCCAGATTCTCACACTTTAGACTACTCCGCCATGAAGGCCCTGATTCGTTGTAAATAAATCGTTCTATGTGAACTTGGTTGTATATTTACTATGTATTGTTGAATAATTGTCTCAATGTTGTTTTTTTGTACATGGATTTTATTCCTTAGATCCTGTCGGTCTGGTCTGGTAGTTTTCATGTGGCCCATGTATGAATTCTATAGCAGAAAGCTCAACTAAAGCACTTCTCTGTTAGTATTGGATCTAATTGTATTTTAATAGATGATGGTTATACAAGGAGTTCCTCCTAATGCACTTAAGAAACATTGTCCCTGCAATACATAGCATCTGTTTTGAATTTTACTTGCTTTTAGTTGTCTGTTTAGATTATTAAACTATTAAATTCCAATGAAAAAAGGGAAACTTTATTACAAGTACGCGAAATGGCTCAAGCAGACAAATCGTTTGTTTGACAAATGATTGAATTCAGAAAAGTGCTTGGACAGACACAAGGAACAACATAACTCGACAGCATAGATGAGTTCTCTCAAATGAACCAGTTCCCGTTCACGATGAGGCATACCAAAACTGGTACAACATTGGCTGATGTTCGGGAGAAGAAATATTAACCCTTGAATCAATGAAACAAGAGGAAGCATACGTGTGAACTTAGTAACATATAAGAGACAATCAACCAAATGTCTGCATGCACTGATCAGCAGAGTAGGAAAACTTGTCAATACATATTAAAATAATATTTTTTTTATTATGAACAAAATTGTCGGACCCAAATTATTTGGTCTAATGGTATATTCAAACGGAAACACGGTCATAACGTTTAACCCTATCTATACGTGCATCTCTGGTAGGATTAATGGCTGCTTTTCTGGCTAGACGCTGTAGGCCTGTGCCATTATCCGCCCGATATCACAAGTTCACAACAAGTAAATAAACGGTAGGTATCTCCCAGCTGTGCTCAGAAAAATTGCTGTAGATATTAGTTTTAATTTATTGAGTTATCTCTCGAAGTCCGGACGATCCCTCGATCAAAAACCTAATGTATATAAGCCGGGGGGTCTTTGGAGACATGTCTGTCTATAAAACTTGTACCGGCTGTGATTAAGGTTGTTTTCCCGAAGGCTGTTTTTGCCAGCTATTCAATTGTCTTGTTCTTGAGGCATGCTGGGTGTTCCCCAACTATAGAATAACTGTGCCTGGCTTCGTTTCCGCATGTTGACTTAACTGTAAAACCTACATGGCTATCTGAATGACAAGAAACAGCTACTTTCAGTTATCCTCATAACGCTTAATTCTCGCAGACGGAAACCATCAGTTGAAGTGAATCGTGTCCGAGTCATCGACCCATTGATCAGAGGTGCTCAAGCCCTACTGACACGGGAATAGCAAATACTCCCAACAATCTAGTGTTGCCATTCTGTCCAATTTGTATGCGCTATAAAACAGTGTCTTTAGGAACGACTTCAAACGAGCCTTAAACAGGTAAGGAACCGCTTTTATATCACTACTACTATAAACTTTACCTCTTACAAAATATTGTTATTTTGCTTTACTTAATTGTTAACAAAGTTTTGCTTTGTTTCGCCATCTTATTTTCAACCGCTATTTTTAGAGCCGTCTGTTATCTTAATATCGTTAGATTATCCTTAAGTGCCTTAATCGAGTGATGTTAATTCAATCTCAGATTATTCTTCTTATAATAGATTGACACATTTCCACCTGAGTGGAGTCATGGTTTACCTCCGTTGTGATAAACCCTCGTCATGATTTACCTCCGTCATGATAAACACTCGTCATGGTTTACCTCCGTCATGATAGACACTCGTCATTGTTTACCTCCGTCATGATAAACCCTCGCCATGGTTTACCTCCGCCATGATAGGCCCTCGTCATGGTTTACCTCCGTCATGATAGACCCTCGTCGTGGTTTACCTCTGTCATGATAGACACTCGTCATGGTTTACCTCCGTCATGATAAACCCTCTCCATGGTTTACCTCCGTCATGATAAACCCGCGTCATGGTTTACCTCCTTCATGATAGGCACTCGTCATGGTTTACCTCCTTCATGATAAACCATCGCCATGGTTTACCTCTGTCATGATAGACCCTCGCCATGGTTTACTTCCGTCATGATAAACCCTCGCCATGGTTTACCTCCGTCATGATAGACACTCGTCATGGTTTACCTCCGTCATAATAGACCCTCGTCATGGTTTTGATCCGTCATGTTAAACCCACGTCATGGTTTACCTCCGCCATGATAGACCCACGTCATGGTTTACCTCCGTCATGATAAACCCTTGTCATGGTTTACTTTGGTCATGTTAAACCCACGTCATGGTTTACCTCCGCTATGATAGACCCTCGTCATGGTTTACCTGTCGTGACAAACCCTCGTCATGGTTTTATCTCCGTCATGATAGACACTCGTCATGGGTTACCTCCTTCATGATAAATCCTCGCCATGGTTTACCTCCGTCATGATAGACCTTCGTCATGGTTTACCTCCGTCATGATAAACCCTCGTCATTGTTTTATCTCCGTCATGATAGACACTCGTCATGGTTTACCTCTGTCATAATAGACCCTAGTCATGGTTTTGCTCCGTCATGATAGACACTCGTCATGGTTTACCTCCGTTATGATAAACCCGCGTCATGGTTTACCTCCGTCATGATACCCTTCGTCATATTTTAGCGCCGTCATTTTAGACCCTCGTCGTGGTTTACCTCCATCATGATAAACCCTTGTCATGGTTTACCTCCGTCATGTTAAACACACGTCATGGTTTACCTCCGCCATGATAGACCCTCGTCGTGGTTTACCTCCGTCATGATAGACACTCGTCAGGGTTTACCTCCGTCGTGATAGGCACTCGTCATGGTTTACCTCCGTCATGATAAACCCTTGTCATGGTTTACCTCCGTCATGATACACCCATATATCATATATATATATCATATATCTCGTGATGATAGACCCTTGTCATGTTGAAATCATGTTAGACCATCATCATGGCAGACCCTTGTCGTGATAGATGCTCGTCAGTTAATGTGAAAATTCGTCATATGAACTCGTGCTGGAGTCATTATTGAGTAATGGTAGTCAATTAGTCATAATTTCTTGGACGGCCAATCAGCTGCTCAGATACAACGTTTATTCTAAACAAGAACCGAGTCTGAAAAACGCTATTTTATATTTGATTTTTTATAAGTTTTGTTTTACATTAGTCTCAAAATTGCATTAATTTAAAGTAAAATATCCAAACGTTATATTAGTTGAAATAAAGCAGTAAAATTGAATCCATGGTTTAGTTTTTCAGTTATATAGAAAATAAAATCGTTCACAAGCTATTGTCATTTAATGGGATTATAACCACAGACGAGGACCACATTGTGATATATTGATGTAAGTTGATTTAGAGTCCTTGTTATCGATTCGACCTGATCACCCATATGTGTGTATTTAATTGACCCGTGTTAACACCGGTTCACCCACCAGCTCTCACATCAAATGTTAACTGACGTCAAAATACATTTCATTCCAACTAGTTTACAGTAAATGTTTCATATTTTTCAACACGCTGTAAACATACGACTTTAAAGTGTTATGCAGCCTCTGGGGGTAGATAACAAATTTGTTCACCACATAAATAATAAATGGCAAGCATTTTAAACAGTACAACACAGAAATAAAAGAATTTCTTCGCTTTTTCGAACGTTTTTCCGAGATTTATTGGTGGTATCTTCGGGTTTTAGGCGAATTTTTAGACCAGATATAAATTCTGGTTTTGTCGTTATAAATTTCATTTGCAATAACTTTAGAAATGTGCTTTGGCTTGACCACATTAAGAGTATACATAATTGTCAAACATGTATACATATGCTATGTCCCTATCTATAATCCTCGCTATGTTTTCATGCAAACAAGTCTGAATATCGGGCCATCAAGTCAGTTCTGTATGTGCCATCGTGGTTCAATATTTTTAGCACAAATAAATTTGAGATAATAGTTTCATTCTTTAAACTTGAGTTAGGCAAAAACAGCTCTCTCAAGATGCTGGACAATTCTCTTGGTTTCGCTTTGTAAAGGAATTCTCTCAACGTGTTAATTTTTCTGATATGTGAAAAAATCATTTGGTGCAAAATGATGGATATAACCAGTGTTTCCGGTTTCACTTTTGTTTCGTGAGACTGGAATATTTTATTTCTTGATGGTGTTCTTGTTTTAGTTGGTGTTAGACATTTTTTCAAGTATTATAAATTTTTTTTTTTTTCCATAGCCCCAAGTTACTAACTTTGATACCGTGAAAAAGTTAATTGAAATAGACCCAGAATTAATGAAGAAAGCTACGGTGTTGTCTTGTTGAATGAAAGCGACAGCCTTTTTTGCCAACATATCTTTACAGAAATGTCATTGCAAATAAAATATACAACGAGAAATCGATTCGAACCATTTTGTCTTGGAGAACCCTAGACAAACTCACAGTATATCACTGCAGATGGCATTCTTGTCCTGGCCAATCCTGAATATTTCAAATAAATACAAGACAAGCCAGGTTTTTACAAGTGACAGCGTTTCTAACTACCCCTTCGAACATTTCCTGAACATCGAAATAACAAAAGACTGATTGAGTATTTACTGTTACCCTGGACAATATTCTAATTTTTCTAACTTTCAACCTTTCCCCCCAAAAAAGGGAGCTCGGAATAAATTGTTAGTGTAGAAAGCAAAGAGATTGTACTGTAATAAAGCACTGGTGCTGAATACAAAATTACAAACCATTCATTAAATTGCCCCCCCTGGAATGGGTTTGTGTCCAATATTACTAAAAAATAAATGCTTATAACTTGATAGCAATGTCAGGTGTAGCTCACTAAACGGGAATACAGCCAGTGTACGTGATCAACGAAAAGACGAAAGCATAATAGAACACCTGTTAAATTGTTTCCTGTCGTGGCCATTCGTGGTAATGAATATAGCTAATTGTATTAAATAATAGGAAACAGTTATGTTTCAATTAATAGATATCAGGCAATTAAGATTTTCCCGACAAGAGTTGTGACGTAGCCGTATGGGGTTTATACAATTACTTCTTCACCATACGCAAATGCCATCAAGCTTCTAATCAATCAAGTGCGTTTTTTCGCCATTTGAACTGAATTTAAATTAAGATTTGAGATATCTATACCACATGTAGCCGGTTAATTTGTATATAACTTACATATACCAAAGGCGAATGCCGTTTGAAACGTATACAAACTGACAGATAGCTGATTTATAGACAGAAGGTCAAACCATGGAGCTCTCTTTATAGCTCCATGGTCAAACGATGAACCGTTACATATTTCACCTTGAATCTGAACCCCCAAAACTCATTTGTTTATGTTAGGCAAGATATAATCCACTTGATCCAGATATTCTGTTTCCCTTAGTCTGTATCAATAAGTGCTTGGGGACTTGGGGACTAAAGTCCGCTTCACTTAACGAGTGTTTGGTAACCGGAGGCATTTGAGACACGCATTTTCTTATTTACTTTTCCACATTTTTTTTAATTACTCGGTAAAACTGTTTCCTGGTCCTGGGGGTTATTGGAAAATAACGCCAGACATATCCAATATTAAATTACGACAACTGAATCGGCTAAGTATTAACACTGAACTGACAACCAAAACTAACAAAAAGTATGTTTAAATACAAAAGAAAGTAACCCTGCACTGCTGCCATATCATTTTATACACGTGTTCAAAGACAGTAATAGCCAGCTTCCCTTTAAACAGACATAAATAGCAATTGCACTCAAAAACAATCACAGCAACTTAATAGGCATATAGAATGTTTTACTACATTAATTGGCATCATACACAACCTGCATACATTGGGAACTCTAGAGAAGCTATAGAACATACTACAAACACACGAGAACAGATTTAGACGAATACTGGCGTACATGCACAATGTGTTTCGCCCCATGTTAAAGGGACAAAGAAAATGTATCAACCACAAGAAGGCTATCATCTATTACATTTGGTCGACAAACAAAATACTTTAGAAGGTTGACGCTGTATCAGTCGTAATGCCATTTACCAATCAAATTTAATTTAAAGTGACATCATTTATATCAAGCTAAATCTGGTCAGTTATAATTATGTACTCGATAAATTCACTTTGTTTTAGATTTTCCAATAACTAGTCTAATATTTTGTTTTTAAAATGTCCCTATATTTCTGTTTTTTCCTCGTTCTGTAGTTGCACATAACCTAAGCTAAATACAACCTAATTAAATGTTAAAATTGTTGAAATCAATCTAAGTATTTCCCATAATAAGTATCCCTGCATAGGTACTTTGAAATGCCCCTTTGATTGGAGAATGACACAACTCGGACTTGTCAAGGAAAGGAAATAGTTTTTGTGAGGCTCTGAAGAAAATATCTATTTAAGAACAACACTTTCTCAGCTTGAACAAATTCTTACTTTTTGAACTATGATCTTTTCAAATTAAATTTTAATAAATATTAGGTAAACACGATATTTTAAGTGAAATGACCAAAAACCTTTACTTCTAGTATGGTACATTTATAGCGGTCCATCTTTCCCATTGTTGACGATCAACTGCATATGAACTCACCTGGTATTTGTGAGTCTGTCTTTGTTTTCGAATTTTTCATCAAATATGTTACAGGTATCATATATACGGCCACTTGGTTCCAAAGCTCATATATTCAAAAGTTACCTCATCTGTGCTAGTTCAACTTAATCGACATAACGGGAAGTTTAATAACACGAGGAATCGCTAGGAAGTAGTCCTTTTAAAACTGATATCATAGACATTGCCGAATAATTTTTCGGCTCATTGTTTATTATTGCCCGCTTATCTCCAAACCGACGAGACCCACCAATGGATATCCAGCAAACCAAACAACGTTGCAACAGCGTAACATGACCAAATTTATACGTTATCGCAACGTATTTGGTTTGCTGGAATTTTGTGGAACACCAGTTGCCACAACCTTACAATACAACCACTCGGCAACGAAAGAGAATCGTATTACTTATGTTGTTATATTGTTGTTGTACCATGCAATGTTTTCATAACATTGTTATTACGTAATACAAAACGCTATCAATAAATCACAATAAGTCGATTTGTGATGTTACAACGTTTTCCTGTTACGCTTTGACAACGTTATAATAAATTTGTATCAACTGGTACAAATTAACAACCCAAGTTCAGTGTAGATTTATGTTGCAGTAACGTTATTATTCGGTTACTGTGCAAAGTTAACAATGTATACTTGGTGTACAACGTTTCAGCTACGTAGTGTGTTTGCTGGGTATGCTACGTATTACTTTTCAAGGTGATAATTTGTTTTCCCGAATTTTTTAAAATGATACAGATACCTCTTCTCCATATTTTAATTCTTTCAAACCACTGCTCCATCGCATCAATCACAATCAATTTTAAAAACGTACACATTTATTGTACCTTTTCAAAGGAAGTTTGTACGAAGGCTTATTGTAACCTTACCAAACAAAAACGCGTGTAAAGGCTTATTGTAACATAACCTAGAAAGCTTATGGGAAGACGTATTGCAACATTATAAAGAAAGCGTGTGTGAAAGCTTATTCTACCATTATAAAGAGAGTGTGTACAGAGGCTTTACTGTAACATAACAAAGAAAGCTCGTGTGAAGGCGTATTGCAACATTACAAATAAAGGGCGTGTGAAAGCTGATTGTAACATTGCAAAGAAAACATATGCGAAAGCTTATTGTAACATAACAAAGAAAGCTTGTGTTAGGGCGTAACGTTATAAATCTCTCATATACTTCTCCAGTTTGAACGTATGTGATGGAAATCATAACGAAATCTGATTGACGCATGTATTAATTTAAAAACACCTATAGGATATAAGATATCATAAAAAAATTATTCGGGCAGGTATATTAAAGTGTTAATAAAGGAAAGCTACGTCGTTATCCAGCCCTCATGACGTGTTATAATATTGAACCAGTACCTTATATTCCTGGTATGAGAAGTTTCCATTATAACTCATGCCAAGTCACTTTACTGTCATTTATTGTTTGTCCGTTAAAAATACTGAGATCATTGATTTAAAGGCTTTACCGGTCCCCTGCGTTTGATTTTGGGATAACCAGGGTTTTTTAGTCAATTTTTGAAAAGCTTGGATGCTCAGTATTACAAATATGTATGTTTAAAAACATTTTAACTATTACAAATGAATTTATGTCAATAGAGATTATACAGTGCATTTTTGATTGATTATTTCTCCGAATGCAATTATAATAACAACAAAACAAAATAAGTCTTTTTGAGTAAAATAGCCCTTGGGCTTAAAACGAGTGCTTCATCTTTTATGAAAGTTTGCTTACGAACGATTTCAGTTGACGTTTTCGTCGGCTCAACATTACGGAATTAAATAAAACTACACAATACTAGTATATATTTCGGAATAAATTTCTAAAGCTCTACGCCGAACTTTTAAACAACGAGGCACTTTTTAGACCACTTTGTCCTCTTTAAATTGCGACTAATTTGAAGTTTCTACCAAGAACCTTTTTCAAGAAGAGTCAGCCAAAATTGTAATTATCTTAAATAAGTATTTATCGATTAAATCTAAATTTGAGCTTACGCAGGGTTAGATTAATATTTAAATAGCTCTTTTGTGTTGTCACATGTGTTATCGCAATGCACATTTACTTCATTCGTCGCTGGAATTACCAATCGACTTATTGCAAAGAGAAACACACTGGGAAAGCATAGTCTGCTCTGAAAATGCTATTTATCTCCAAACACCTTGTCAAGCTTTAATATATGCTCAAAGTAAAACTTAATTTAAGGCTCAAACACTCTGTAATAAGCTGTCTAAATGGTTTTTTACGCTATCATAATCTGTGAGTGTTCACCATTTAATGAAAGTCATAAACTATTTTTGTTTTTGTTTTAGCACCGATGGTACAGTATGACCATATCAAGAAAGAAATGGTCCTAAAATCGTTCACTACTTTTCCCCGTTTTAAATTATGGCTTAGGAATAGAAAATAAGAGCAAATAATATATACTAACAAAATTTTCTGACCGGAAAAGCCAATTAAAGGCTTTATTTACTGAAACAGGTATCCACCTGGCTAACGGCATTGAAAGCTAACCACTCTGACGCCGTCTAGGCCCTACCTGCTCGTCACTCCATCCATGGCTGGTTTTTTCCATGGATATAGCCACTGTGTGATTGTTATACGTAGTTTTGTATGTAGCGTGTGGCTACCATCTAAGTTTTCTCGTTTACATAACAAGGTATTAATGACATTATCTGATGAAGCAGATATTCACAATCTGCAAAGCTCGTATCCAATAAACCAAGTTAGACTTAAAGATGTCCCCTTGTGTTATTATTCAAGGTATTAATGGATGGATATACAACTTCTGGCTTATTGACGAGCAACGTTTCCGAGCAGATTCTAGTAGCGTTTTCAAACTAATGACCATGATACATGTATGCTGTCTATATATACAAACAACGATTAATAAGGTTTAAGGACCAATATGTACAGGGTGGGGTTAACGTTTTAGACAAATACATGATGTTTTTTAACAAATACAAACGTGTGCACCACGTGTGTTTAAGACATGGGTGTTAAAGACATCAATTTACGCATGGTAGGTTAACGTTTTAGACAAATTCATGATATTTTTTAATAAATACAAACGAGTGCGCCACCGGTGTTAAAACACGGGCGTTAAAGACGTCAATATGCACAGGGTGGGGTTAACGTTCTAGATTATGTTTTTCAACAAATACAAACGACTCATTCTTATTATAGATTGACATTTTTGCACCTGTGTAATACATTCTAATTTATGTTCAGTGCATCCTAGATTTTAAACGCATGGTCCTTTTACGACTGACCCTCGTCATGGTTGACCTCCGTCATGATAATCCCACGTCATGGTTTACCTCCGTCATGATAGACCCTAATAATCTTATATCTCGTGATGATGGACCCTTGTCATGATGAAATCTTGTCATGTTAGGCCCTCATCATGACAGACCATGGTCGTGATAGATGCTCGTCAGTTAATGTGAATATTCGTCATATTAACTCGTGCTGGAGTTATTATGGAGTCGTGTTAGTCAATGAGTCATAAGTCTGTGGACGGCAAAGTTTTGTTTTACATTAGTCTCAAAATTGCATTAATTTAAAGTAAAATATCCAAACGTTATATTACTTGAAATAAAACAGTAAAATTGAATCCATAGTTTAGTTTTTCAGTTATATAGAAAATAAAATCGTTCACAAGCTATTGTCATTTAATGGGATTATAACCACAGACATTGTGATATATTGATGTATGTTGATTTAGAGTCCTTGTTATCGACCCAGACCGCTCCGTAACTGTTTATTCGACCTGATCACCCATATATGTGTATTTAATTGACCCTTGTTAACACCGGTTCACCCACCAGCACTCACATCAAATGTTAACTGATGTCAAAATACATTTCATTCCAACTAGTTTACAGTAAATGTTTCATATTTTACAAAACGCTATAAACATACGACTTTAAAGTGTTATGCAGCCTCTGGGGGTATATATCAAATTTGTTCACCACATAAATAATAAATGGCATGCATTTTAAACAGTACAACACAGAAATCAAAGAATTTATTCCCATTTTTGAACTTTTTTCCGAGATTTGTTGATGGTATCTTCGGGTTTTAGGCGAATTTTTAGACCAGATATAAATTCTGATTTTGTCGTTATAAATTCCATTTGCAATAACTTTAGAAATGTTTTTTGGCTTGACCACATTATGAGTATACAAAATTGTCGAACATGTATACATATGCGATGTCCCTATCTGTACTCCTCGCTATGTTTTCATGCAAACAAGTCTGAATATCTGGCCATCTTGTCAGTTCTTTACGTGCCATCATGGTTCAATCTTTTTAGCACAAATAAATTTGAGATAATAGTTTCATTCTTTAAACTTGAGTTAGACAAAAACAGATCTCTCAAAATGCCGGACAATTCTCTTGGTTTCGCTTTGTAAAGGAATTCTCTCCACGTGTTAATTTTTCTGATATGTGAAAAAACTTTTGGTTCAAAATGATGGATATAACCAGTGTTTCCGGTTTCACTTTTGTTTCGTGAGAGTGGAATACTTTATTTCTTGATGGTGTTCTTGTTTTAGTTCGTGTTAGACATTTTTCAACTTAAAATAAATTTGTAATTCTTCCATAGCCTGAAGTTACTAACGTTGATACTGTGAGAAGGTTAATCGAAATAGACCCAGAATTAATGAAGAAAGCTATGGTGGTGTCTGGTTTAATGTGACCGCCTTTGTTGCCAACATATCCTTACAAAAATGTCATAGCAGATAGAATGTACAACGATAAATCGATTCGAACCATTTTGTCTTAGAGAACCCTAAAACAAACTCAGAGTATATCACTGCAGATGACAATATTGTCCTGGCCAATCCTGAATATTTCAAATAAATACAAGACAAGCCAATGTTTTACAAGTGACAGCTTTTCTAACTGCCCCCATTTCCTGAACATCGAAATAACAAAAGACTGAATGAGTATTTACGGTAACTCTGGACAATATTGACATTTTTCTAGCTTTCAACCTTTCATAAAAAGGTAGCCAGGATTCAATTGTTAGTGCAGAAAGTAAAGAGAATGTGCTGTAATAGAGTACTCGTACTAAATACATAAATAAAAAACATTCTTAAAATTGCCTCCGAAAATGGTTTTGTGTCCAGTATTGCGAAAACATAAATTCATATAACTTGATAGCAATGTGAGGTCTAGCTCACTAAACAGGAATATAGCCAGTGTACGTGATCAACGAAGTGACGAAATCATAATAGAACATTAAAAGGGAACACCTGTTAAGTTGTTTCCTGTTGTGGTCATTCGAGGTAATGAATAAAGATTATTGTGCTAAATTATAACAAAGATTTTTAAAGAAATACACACCAATTCAGACTGTGAGCAATTGGAAACTGATTTTCTATCAAGATGGCGGTCAGCAAGTCACTCTTCACACTCCTCTATGTTTGCTTGGTGATATATTTGCTAACAAAGCGATTGTTACAGTCACCACCTGAACCAAATGACTCATTAGCGGTGTACGATCGAATTGGTTCGTTGTTTGTGTCGTCGTGTGGAACTCAACAAGAAAAATATGGACTGGAAATTTTAGCAAAGTACTACAAACCCGATGTGATCAATAGCCCTGGTAAACGAAGTAAGCATAGGCCTACCTGTAACGCTATTGCCTATTATGTTACTATTGTACTGATCTTATCTGGGGACATTGAGTTAAATCCTGGACCTTGTTGTGAATGTCATACCTCAATAACTGACTTACAAACTAAAGTGGAATGTACTGGTTGTGGAGATATATTTCATGTTACATGTACACAGGTAGACATTTATGCGTTAGTGGACATATGGAGGGGTGAGTCCGTATGGTGTTGTATTAATTGTTCAGCACAGCACGGTGACACTGGTCAAGCTGACCTAGCTGTACGAAACACCCCGACTCAGAAAGTAAACTGCTATACTAGCCCATTCAGTGGCCTACATAACAGAGGACTAAGGTGTGTTCACCTCAACATACGGTCTTTAAAACGCAATCTGGATGAATTCAAATCTGTTCTATCTGAAGCTAGACAGAAAATATCAATCTTTGGAGTTACAGAGACCTGGCTAAATGATAAAATTAACGATTGTGAAATAGCTGTGGACGGATTTCATACATTCAGACGTGACCGTCAGGACACGGACTCAACTAAAAGTACCGGTGGTGGAGTGGTAATATATGTAACTGATAACATTATTATGAAAAGACGCTTAGATCTTGAACGACGAGACATTGAAATGATTGCCACTGAAACTAATCCTCGAAACGCCAAATCATTAATTGTCATCATGATGTATAGACCACCCGACATCAATTTATCGAACTGGCTTGATTCTTTTACTCATACCATGAATCAAATAACCTCCGAAAACAAAGAATGCCTTATACTTGGAGACTTTAATATCAATCTCCTACAAACTGACTCTAAAGAAAAAATGTTGCGTAGATTCATGGAAAGTGACTATGGTTTAACACAATTAGTGAAATCACCCACCAGATCTACCAAAGATGGTGACACTCTTATAGACCATATATACGTATCAAATACACATAATATAACTCAATGTATTGTACCGGATTATAAAATCAGCGATCATTTTCCAATATGTGTAAATCGTAAGATAACCGCTGAACGTAAACATGTTCATACAGCAATTAAGTACAGGTCCATGAAAAACTTCAATATAGACAACTTCCTGTCTGATTTAGACATTATGCCATGGAGCGTGATTGAATGTTTTGATGATTGTGACGATGCTTTAAATATGTGGATCAATTTATTTAACAATGTACTTGATACACATGCTCCAATGATCGAGAAACGTGTTAAGCACCGCTGTCGTCCTAAGTGGTGGAACGAAAACATTGCCGACGCAATGTGCAGTCGTGACAAAACAAATCGTAAAACGGACAACAAAGCTTATAAATTTTGGAGAAACAAAACAAAAAGTTTAATCTATCACGCTAAGAAAGATTATTATTCAAAATTGTTTGAAGAAGGTAAAGCCGACATAAGAAAATTTTGGAAATATTTTAATGACTTTTCACCAAAAGGACGACAAAGTGTGCCTGTAAATAAAATATATGTAAATAATGAAACTATTTCTGAGCCAAAGAAGCTGGCCAATGCCTTTAATATGTACTTTGTTTCTATAGTCAATACTATCAGCCAATTGGATACTGACGAACAAACTATGCATAATCTCAATGAGTATGTTAGCAACCGTAAGAATCCCCTATCCTCTTTTAGTATTCCGCCATTGAGTGTCAACTTTGTTGCTGGTCATCTACGAAATGTTAATTCCAAACACTCACCTGGTATTGATCAAATACCGTCTAAGTTTCTCAAACTAGCTGCTGGTGTTATAGCCCCTTCTTTGACTTATATATTTAATCAATGTATTATGAAGGGTCACTTTCCCTCTGACTGGAAAATTGCCAAAGTGACACCTATTCATAAGAAGGGGTCAAAAGAAGACCCATCTAATTATAGGCCCATCAGCATACTGCCTGTTATCTCTAAAGTCCTTGAAAGACACATCCATACTACTTTTAC
>JARFOD010120819.1:0-14540 GCA_031763545.1 Mopalia muscosa | reverse complement strand
AAATGATGACGTATTGTCCACTTCACATTGTTCCTTGCCTTATTACGATGGAAAACCAGTAGGATGTTTGTTTCTTTGATTGGGGTTTAACGTCCTATTCAATGGTATTTCACTTATATGACAACCAGAAGCTTGTAAAAAAGAACCCCAATTGCCAGTCACATCTTGTGGCTCCCTCATATACCTTACGGTCAACAGACGGACTCTATCCCATGAACAGTAAATTGTAGTAGGATATGGAAAGCGCACACGCTGCTAAGCCTCAGCTGTGGGCCGGTTCCTTTGAAGCCTGAGAGACTAATTTTTGTTGTGGACTACATAGACTGACCTGTACACAAGCACCTCACTTCTCTATGTTACACCTAAATTAAAAGTAGGCATCCATACATGTATAGTTTTAAACGTTTAGCATATGCAATAAAAGTGAGAATTATTGCCCCCTCTAAACAATAACAAATGGAACTGACCTGAATGTCAGCGAGAACTTGTGGGTTGATCTCACGTCGTGGGGATATCCTCGGTGACTCTGCTGGGGAATCTGTCACATCAAAACCCAGTGTTATTTGGTTGCTTGCTTGTACTGAATCAGAACTTTGTGGCGGCTTC
This sequence comes from Mopalia muscosa, assembly GCA_031763545.1. Lineage (NCBI taxonomy): Eukaryota > Metazoa > Mollusca > Polyplacophora > Chitonida > Mopaliidae > Mopalia > Mopalia muscosa. Next base: position 13,934 of record JARFOD010120819.1, on the reverse strand, counting down.
AATGAATCTTTTTCTGACTTTCTGCGCCAAAACCAATTTTTACCCTTGTTAAGTTTCGCTAATGAATATACATTGTCTGAGGGTGAAATGGATTCAGTTGGAGGGGTGATGGAATCGATTGAACTTTCTGGCGTTTGATTGGTTGAGGAGGCACTATCAGAATGACAAAGGACTTCTAAGCTTTTAGAGGTGTGCAGTTTTAAGCTCTGGGATCTCCTGGCATCAGACTGTCCTTTAACAGGAAACAGATGACTGCGCCTCTGGACTTCAGGACTTGGACTCAGTCTCGCACCCAGCCCAGATTCTGTGTCAGGATTATTATTTGCCAAATCAAGCCATCTTGTATTCAGAGAACGTTTGTTTTCCCTGTGTGTCAAATCCTTGTCAATCACTTGTAATCTGTCAGTCAGCTCACGCACTTGTTCCTCCATGAATGGGTTGTTGTTGCTGAGAGATTCTGTAGGGGATTTCTGTCGTCCACCAAACCGAAATAATGGTTTCTTTTTTGATGTTCGTATATGATGGAAATCCATCTGCTTCTGTAAAGTATCAACCTGTTCAAATGAAATAGATATGTTTATAGAAACTTAAAAATTTATTGTCCCTGTTTAAAAATACACAATAGGTTGGAAAAAGTGAAATCACACAAATTTGATTGGTTTTTATTCCTTATTATTTCCTGCATCTACTATAGGCATGCCAGCGAAATCCATGCAAATCCCCTTTACGTCAGTGGCAATAGACTTAAGCAGGTCCTGTGCTGTTTGAAACATCGGGTTGAATTGGGTTCTTCCACAGTAATTCAAATACATGTTAGGAGGACAAATTTATAGTTTGCCAAAATATTTCAAACGTTTTGTCCAAAACAACATTTGGTTACAAATTTTGGTTCATCCTGACCTCATATGCAGTTGGTATCACAACGTAAATTTGTAGCGATTTTCATGAAACAGCAAACCAAACCGGTTACAAATTTAGGTTATTTTAAATATTTAGTGACCTAAGGAAATAGGGGAAACTGAAGGTGCATGTAACAGCACATGCCTGCAAGACCCGTAACATACTGTCAGAACAGATTGGATGTGTGGTACCCCTTAGCTGTGATCACCAGGGTAACAAGTGACTCCTTCCAACCAACAGACACATTACATCCAATAATGTTACAATTTTATGTATTACAGTGACACCTTACAAAAAATTCAAAGATAAAGTGCTAATTTTAAATAAATCCTCAGAAACTTTTTTATAAATTCTTAACAAAACTTCCCACTTAATGATTGTTACATGTACCATAAGCAAGTCTTACCTTTAGCTGTGTGGAGAGCCGCCTCTGCCTTAATGATGTAATTTCATGAACTAGTTTCTCATCTTGTACCTTCTTGTCTAAGCCGGCTGGGACTGACTTCGAGGCATGTATTAGGCCACGCTGTTTTGTAAAATACAATAAAGTTATAATATGAAAAAATACTTTCTAATCAATACCACTTCAATATTATCATTCTGTTTCCTATACCAGTCATACAGTAGTTAATACATACAGTGAATCCATTTTTAATTTGATATATTTTACATTTGTTCAGAAAATGCTGAGAAACAGTAAAAACAAAGAAAATATTGTTGACAAATACTTGATATTGATTAAAATCCCAGTACCCATTTATAACATGTACATGCATTTGTTAATCTGATATAAAGGGTTTAACATTGCATTATTGTAGAAGGTACAGTTTAGCTCTAGATCGCATTCCAGACCAGCTCTATTAATATGTCCAGCTAACCTTCTTTTCAGTTTCGGATTTCTTTCTCTCCAGATCATGCTTCAGTTTCAGGACTTGTTCCAGTAAATTTTGTCTGGCCTCCGATAAGGCAGCATTTGATGTTCCAGAGGCACATATATCTCCATCAACCAAATCACTCGCTTCATCTGGGACACTGGAATCATCTACAAAAAATATGAAAATCAAAATGACTGATTGGTTGATTGATTGACTACTGACTGACAACTGATTGATTGATTGCCATTGATTGAAGGAGGGAGGATTGATTGGTTGATTGATTGGTTGACTGACTGCAGATTGATTGATTGATTGACATTGATTGAAGGATTGATTGATTGCTTGATTGATTGATTGATTGTATGGTTGATTGATTAGTTGAATTATTTATTGAGTGATTGATTGATTGATCCAGTCATTGGTTACTAAGCCGTAAACTGGTGGGTCATATGTCAGATTTACTTTTGGATTAATGGATTCAAAGGTTGGCATCAAGAGTATCAAAGTAGAGCACCTTGATTGTTACACTTATGTGTTTAGTCTAATAACCATCATTTAGTTGTATCTTTAAATTTAAAACTTCCAACTCCAGGTATGTTTCTTTTCAATCATACCTGACAGAATCCCAGAACTAATCTCCATAACTTCTTCAGGTGATGGTGGAGGGGGTGGTGGTTTGGTTTCTTTAATCAGTATACCAGATTGCAGCTGATTGGTCCATTCAGTCATGCTCCTTTCATCGTCTGCAGCAAGGTATAGCGAAAAGAATCGCTGAAAAAGACAATTTACATTAAACTGATCAATGACTAAGGTTTTTATTATAATAAAATTGACACAACCAAAAAATAGGTGGACTAAAAAATATTGTGATAAAACTTATTCCACTCAGCTAAATTTTTGGGGTGCCACCCGTTGGGTAAAGGATCTCTCTCTGTTTGTTTGTTTGATTGGTGTTTAACGTCGTACTCAAGGGTATTTCACTTATATTACAACGGATTGTCCACTCTACACAGCTTTACGATGGAAAACCGGGAGGAAACCTCGTAAAAACCACCCCCGCAATTCCCGGAGCCACAACATGTGACTCGCTCATATACCTGATAGGGATCTCTCTCTGAGACAGTCACTATCTATATTTCTTCTATATATGGGCTTCAGTATGAAATAAAACTTATTATTCTTTATTGTAATTTTCTGTTGAATATAACAAATTTAAAGTGACTCACCCTCTGAGAGATTTCAATGACATATGGCTTTGCAGGGAATTTCTCGAGTCTGCAGGAGACAGAGAACTGTTTAAGCTCCAAAACATCGACAGTCAGTAAATCAGAGGGTGTCAGGTAACAGTACAACCAACCAGATTTTACACAAAACCAGTACCTGAAATAATCAGAAGACATGAAATGCAAAGTACAACATAACATAAGAAAAGTTTGTTTCCTGTAACCCAACTGAACTTACGAAATTTAAAAAAAAAATTATTTTTATTTTTATGAAGACTTTCCAGAATTACCATATTTTGAAAACAAAATCTATTTTTAATGATTTTCGACCACGCAAGCATCTGCATGTGCTGTTAGAGATGACCACCTCACACTTGAGCCCTCTGGAATTGGATCTGTGAATTCACCGAATCAAGTCACAAGAAAGAAAAAACTGCCTACCTGGTCAGATTTAAAAAAATTTTTTTTAGGCCTTAATGAAAATCTTAAAGCCATTGAGCTCACACAACTTCTTCTAAATTAAACTGACCTTATCCAGGTGCCGTCTTGATGTCGTCTCTCAAGGTAACCATTGAAATCGGGATTGCCCAGCTGCCTCACAGATAAAGGTCGCACTGACAGAGGTTTATGTCGTTTTGGGGCGGTGGGGGAATGCTCTCCACCACGAATCCCAGGAGCAACAGAGCAATCTGTGGTCTTCTTCTAAAATCAATCAAAAGAAAATTAATTACATTATATTAAGGTTTACCAAAATACTGAAATCCTCTAAAACAAGGGTTTGGTTTGTTAGTTGCTTACAAAATGCATATGCTATACTTGGTGTTATTCCATTAAAATGAGGGGGAGGCCCCTGGCCATGGTTTATTGGAAGCATGTGGGCTTACTAATCAGACTTCAATTTACCATTCTCCGAATCAAACCTACCTGTCAACCACCCTCAGGTAAAGTTGACAAAGAATATAAAGTTTTGTTTTCGTTAATGAGCTGAGTACATGGGCTTAGGCAGACCCCCGTCCAATAGGACACCCTAAAGTGAACAATTGGCTCATTTGGACACTCTGTTTTAACAAACTCTAACATGCAGAAGATAGGAAAAGTAAAGCAAAATAATCATTTTTGACACCATACTTTTTAATTCAGGTAAAGCCCCTGTCTAAGTAGATCAGTTAACAGTTAAATAATACTATTACTTCAATTTGACATTGACTGAAAAGAAATCATATTCCTGTACATGTATATGTAATGAAATTAATTAAAATGTGCTAAAAAAACACAAAATGTAGGAATAATAACTTATAAACATGTTTTATAAATTTAAATTATTGGAATTGGAAACCTTGTAATTTGATTTCTCGACTGTGTTCAAGAAAATAATAATATAGTGTAGATTAAAGAAAGTACGTATGTTAAATGTTCGCACAGTTTGATTCCAAAAACTGAAAATTAACTTTGTCATACATTTGTCTGCCACTGAATGAGATAAGGGGTTAATTAATTCGGTCAGCACTTTGATGTTTCAAAAAATCACCATTTCAATGACGTCTATACACATGAATGTATGTTTGAAAGCGTCAATTTCACACTAACTGAACAAATCGATGACAGGTTCGATTTAATAATTAGGTTCATAAATTTCATAAAGAACTGTCTTTACAAGAAACTACAAGTACCAAATTAAGCAATAAAATTCATGCATTTCGTCAACAGGTACAAAAATGGATCCATATTTGTGTGAAAAATTGTCATATTTTGTTGGAAAACAAAACCCAAATTTTATAGTGTTGATATTGAAAAAAAATAAAAAATTGCCAATTTTGTTTTCAATTTTTTAGGCTATTTAAGAAAAGACAGCATGCCTTCCATACCGTTTAAAGAAACTCTAGTTTTATAATTCAATGAACCGTGACAGATTGTTACTCAGGGTTTAGCATTTACGGTTCAGTGGACACCATTGACCAGAATCAAAAAGTGTATACATGAATCCCTTGGCACGTGGCCATCGTGCAAAGAAAACAAATGATTACAAGGGTAATGTACACTTAGCTGTGAGTTTAATATTCCATTAGCATAAATATCATATCAACATCTGGTGTCAAATTGCAGAATAGATATCGGCACATAGAATAGATATCGACATAAACTAACTGTGTTAGTTTATGTACAAACAGGTACAAAAAAACGTCCTTTTAGAATTATGACTTTACACGAAGCACACAAAAGAGACTTACATGTTTACTTAAATCTACATTTACATGTGCCAGTAAGTTTTCTTAAAAGTAACGATCAAGGGTTTAAGCAGGGAGGTGTCCAACACCATCTAAATGGACACCCTGTCTGAGGAGAATTGCCTCATTTGACACCTGGTTTTAAGAAACGTTAACATGCAGGAGATGGGGAAACTTGACCCAGTTATTTAAAAATTGATGCAAAATGACCTTTATTTTCAACATTATACTTTTAATTTCTGGCTAAGCCCCTGGCTACAATCCAAACAACAGATTGATACATTATATTCTTAACAATTGCAATAAGTTAGTATGGTTAGAGAAATAATTTGTCAATAGGAAATGTCATGACAATTCATAGTGTAACTCAATACTTGAAACTCTCAAAATGATGCTAACAAGTACATCTCAGCTTTCACTTGCCCTGAATTGTCAGGGACTTTATCAGCATAGGTATTGTTTGACCACCATCAAGCAAATAGATTTTGACAAGGGAACAAATGCCTTTTTTTAATAACATGTACCTCCCTTGTAGGGAATCATAATTTAGTAAACTATAATTAGGTTTGTTTGATTGGGGTTTAAGGTCATACTCAATTGTACTTCACTTATATATGACTATGTGCCAGCCAAATGGGTGAAGGAAATCACATGATGCAATTGAATACAGACACCACAAACAGCTTCCTGTTTCCCTTTAGCTCTGAGAGCACCAGGGCAACATGAAGCTCCCTCCAACCACCCGCAACTATAATGAGGACATTCAGCTACATGTAGACATACTTGTACCACTGTCACTAAGAGCATTTCAACATCTAATGAATTTTTATTTTTATTTTCAGCTTCATTATACTGTTTTAAATGTAATTTTAGAACTGACAAAGCGTTATATAAAACATTATTTAAAACTGTCTTAAATCCATGGACCATAGATGTTACTGTTGTAGTGATAGAAAACTGACAGATAAAAAGATTATTGTACATCTAATCACTTATAATGTTACCTTGAAGACTGGAACAAACTGTCGACTCCAACCCAACTGTTTTGGCATTTTAACGAGTGATTTCCCACACAGCAGTTCAATGTCTCTGTTCAGTATTTACCTTAACATGTACAACATACATTGATGTGCACATTTCAACCAGCAAAATGATTAAAATATCAATACTAGTGAATTGACAGCAGGTTTATCTGGTTTATGTGTGCTATATTTTTGCAGTCCGTGTGCTAGATGCAGACTTATACATGTTATTGTCACATCTGGTCAGACTGTTCTATTGATAGATTTAACAAGCATAAAATGAACACTTTCAGCTCCTTTATGGTGTTAATATCAGATGTGAAGACATACGTATTGCATGAGAGTCATGATGGGACTCATCTGAAACTAATATACGAGAACTCGACCACTGGATACACTGATCTATGTAATAACATGTAGAGAAGGCAAAACTTGATTGAGATTAATGATGTACAAATAAGAAGCTGTCAAATCTATATACAGGGACATGTACAGGGACATTAGTAAGCTTACACTGTGCATATACAGTCTATTTATGAACTTCTCTTGACTACCTGGTCCTAAATGTCACAAACTGATTTGATTTTTTCAAAATATCCGAGTGTTTTCAAAAAGGGACAATATATTAGTGGTTGATGGATTCCAATATTTTGAAAACAACTTTTAAATAAGATCAGGTAATTGTTATTTAATGTTGACCTGTTATCATCAAAATGTTAATCAAATTGTTGATCACGGCCTGTATTACAATTCTTGCATCATTAACTAATTTACGTTATAGTATTAAAAAGGGGAACAAAAATAGCTCAGCTAGTCAGATGACAAATTATGCATAATTTCCATAAAACACAATCAACAAACTTGCAATTAGAGCTGAAGTTTGCTTACATGTACATGAATAAAGATTTAATAGTTCTTGTATATCCTCATTCATAAATCACTTATAAATTATTTTGCATCTGCTCTCCTGGGGTTAAATTTTGCTCAATCCTGCACTAGTCGGACAAACTGGTAGTTAGTGAAAGTTACTATCCCACAAAGCATGTAACTGGAACACTATGAATGATGACAACTAGCCTGTGTAATGTTTTTTAAAAATTCCGGGCTCCAGAGACCAGTACTGTCCTATAGTCTAAATTACTGGCACCATGGACTAGTAGTCACTTGTAGCTGCTGCAAATTACTGGCGACACGGACCAGTACTCTCCTGCAGTTTGTGAAACTTACTGGTGCCACAGACCAGTACTCTCCTGCAGTCTGTGTAAATTACTGGCACCAGAGACCAGCACTGTCCTGTAATCTGTCACATTATCTGTGAAACTTACTGGTGCCACAGACCAGTACTGTCCTGTAGTCTGTGTAAATTACTGGCGCCACAGACCAGTACTGTCCTGTAGTCTGTGTAAATTACTGGTCTGCACTGAATATTACTAGACTTGAACTCGCTAACCAGTCAACATGATCGCTGATCCTTGTTTGAATGCTTCTCTAACACTTACATTGTAATCCCACAATGCATTTTACTTGTACAATATGACAAGGTGTGTATCAACAGTACCAGTCACAATGTGAGATGTATACCATAATCACCCTGCTCATAGAGCAGTCTTGTCCTCAAGCTGGTGTACATGTAAATTACTGCTCTGGTCCAAAACAGCGTCAGTTCTGATCCCTGTTTTAATGTATCAGTTGTACAATTTGAGCAAAAATAAAATCACTTCAGTTGCAGAAATTGGACAAATTTGTGTCAGCCAGGTACAAAATATCCAGAAATATAAAACTATCTGTTCTTTGGTCGACCTACACAAATCTGATACAAGCTGAGGTACATGTACTGGACATAAAATCTGGCCGGAACATAATTGTGTATACCTGGCTGTACAGGTACAGGTACGGGGTACACCAAAATCATACTTATAGGATGTTCGAAAAGTGTATAAAAACTATAAAGCAGATCTTGAAAATAGCTATACAGTAATGCTATGTCGCTATTAAATGGGCTGACTCCAGCTCTTCAGATGCTCAGTGACCCAGTGTCTTCTACTTGCAGATATAAAATTATAGTATACCATGTACATGTATATTGAATATCGAGAAAAAAATCTTTGGAAATTACCAATGCCTACCTGCACACAGTATATTTGAAAGAACAAATTTTCTTAAAAGCTGTCAAATTTTTAGTATAGCCGACAAAATCTTTACAGGTGTCCATCCATAAAACCTTTCTTCTGTAAAACCAGTTTATTTCAATCTAAATGATATTGACAATGGCTCATGGTGTTTTACTTGTGCCCTCAATACTTTTCAAACAGTTACCCCCCACTTCCGTCTTACAATATATTTTGTGTAAATACTCATAAAATGCAGGGAATTCGAGGTTTTATAAACAATCAACTGTACAATTGTTCTTCAATTTTGTTTAATGGAAACTGTTTGTATGGCATGTACATGTATATGAATCAGAATGCACGAATGAAATTTCCCTTCTTTATTGTCTTAATATTTGTAGGCCTATTAATTTTTCTTCAAAAGCTTACTTTTAGAGCAGCTACCTTTTCAAGTATTGGTTCCTGTTAAAGGTAACAGCAGATTATTTTATGTGTAGCTTACAGAACAGCAGGGAATGTTAGCTAGTACAGCTCATAAAACTTGATAAACAGCTTACAGGAAGAATTTACAGATGTGAATAAACTAGCATTGAATTGAGCAGAATATAAAGTTTCACTCCATTGTATTCAACAATAAAAAGATGGTTTTACATTATTTATGGGCACACTGAGTGTATAGAGGGTGCATGACAATGCCAGTGTATCAAAGGGGGTGTGTGACAAAGCCGGATATTGAAGGGTTTCAAATGTAGTGTTAACTGATGATTCAGAAATGTTTAACAACCAAAATTGTGACACTAAATGTTTGGAAGAATGTCCCAGACACTAGGCCACACTGATACAACTAAAAACAACATTCCATTGAGTCTACATGTTGATATCTACAATAAGTTTACAGGAACATTGTACATGAACATCAACGCAGATATTTCTTATATCATGCTGGTAAATATTTTGTGTGATTGGGGTTTAATGCCTTATTAATCTGGATATTTCACGCAGATAAAAGCTTGCTTGATTAATGGATAAAGAAATACACATAATACAGAGACATACAAAGACATCACAAACAGATTAGCTCTGTGTTATCCTTCAGCTCTGAGAGCACCAGGCATGAGAAACTTCCCTTCCAGCTTACAACCACCTGCTACATGTATTCAGCCCTCGAAATAGTAGGAGATTGAACCAATCAATCTGTGGCTCTTATCAATTGAATTTCACCAGAACATTAACAACATTTTTTTGTCACTAACAGCTTTGATTTGTTAGCATTCACTGAGCGGTCACATTTGTACCTAACTCCTGTCACCAAATGATCAAACTCAAGGTTTCAAGGGCTTCAAGCTTTTCAGATAGATGTACCAGAAACATAAAATGTAAATTTTAACTTAAAATTAATTTTTTTCTTTTTAAATTGAATATTACCATCTTGAAAAGGTGAATACTGAATACAAAGACTATAATAATCCATGTAAGTAAGCCTATCATGTACCTATATATGTTTTCTAATTTTTATTTAAATCTAGTTGTTTACACATTCTTAAGATTATGTTCATCTTGCTTTAAATTAAACGCCCTACATAGTCATGGTTAGTTTATTTTAAGTTTAATAGTATGAGGACTGCTGAATAATAAACCCAAACAGACATACACCTCTTCAAATGTGGGAATTCAGAGAGGATAAAGTTTAAAAAAATGTAGGAGACAAATACAACAGTGATGTGTTTTTACTCACCTTGGGTAGCTTGTGCTCAGTGAGTTCTCGCTGGATATCTTCATCATCATCACATTTTGATGGGGATTCTTCAGACATGTCATCAATGATGATCTTACAGGTAACTTTACTAGGGCTATCTTTCTTACGATCTGAAAACGACTTTTTAAGTCTTTGAGCATGTTTTCGAACAGCACTAAAGCGATAGTAGTTATCGGTTTCCCAGACTTTTTTCAGGGCATCATCGTGTCTGGGAGCAGTGTCTATATCAGCTGTACTGTTAGAGTCAAGGGTGGAGGTATATATGGTACTGCAGGAACTGGAGGTGTCCCAAGCAGCAATGATTTCGCTGTCGTTCTGTTGGGAGGCATGGTGGGACACAGTCACTCGACCTTGATCAGTAGAAACAACTTCCAAGGTTTCAGAGACACATGATGATGACAGTTTCTCAGAGGCTTGAAAACCATCTTGGAAGAAATGGCTGTGATTGAGGTCATCCTGACTGGAACCAAGGGGATATTTTGCATTCGTATTTGGGAACAAACTTGGTGTGGCCCAGGAGTCTGAGTCAAAACTACAGGTATCTGGGTTATCTACATTCACCTTGTTAGCTTCCATTTGCAGAACCTGGATCCACTTCGCCAGATCTAAGCTATGAGCAGCACAAAGATAGATACTTTTTCGACTCGGTTGTGTCAACTTGAACACAAATTGTTTACTGCTTTTTGGTTTCTTTTGTCGATCGTTGAGTAAGTAAGTTATGGTATAATTTGAGAGAATGGCAATGAATTCTGGTGAGCTGGAGTCCTCTTTTGTTTTGAAGGCATAAAAACTACCTTTGCTGACAGCACAGAACAACTTCTGCCATTTTAACAAAACTTTATGCTGCAGAAAACCAGACATCTTAACTTCTGCAAGAGAACCCAAAGTAACATTTTGCAAAGATTTCCCCCTTTTCCCAAACATTCTTTCTTTGAAGCCAGAAGCTTTGCGTACCAAACCAGAGGCAGCTGGGCTGATTTTGCTCAAATCTAATGACTGTGATAAAGGGCGACGTAAAGACTGACTTTTTCTGTGTGTCACACCTTGAGTTGTGGCTTTGGCAGACAGATTTTGATTTCTGTGAATTTCTTGGTTAGAAACACTTGGATTTAACATGGTCTTGCCCAGAATCAGCTGATCCAAATGGTCCATACTCTTGAAGTACCTCCTGTCCAGAGACATTGACTTCGGTGGCGATAGGAATATATCCTGTGTGGACGAAGAAGTGTGTATTGGTGAAGAATGTCCATTTTCACGTATTTCTCCTCTGAGGATTTTTTTGAAATCCATGCTGTCAAGCATACTGATGCCACTTTCTTTTGAAGTAGTACTCGATTCACTTTGCAAAGAGAGGTCAGAGCAGGAATGGTGTAAGTCTAAGTGCCTGTGGTTCTGTTGGCTGAAATTCACTGGTGAATCCAGGGAATCTGGTGAACCTAAGCTCATCTCTAGCTCAATTCCCGTCTCATTTGTGCTCATTGGGTTAAAATTATAGGAGTCACTAGGAGAAAGTCTGCTCAAATTTGATGTTGATGGACAATCACTATTCACGCTTAATTCTGTCTGAGAATTTGAGTCTTCTTGATCAAACTCAGATGCCATTTTTAAAGCATGCATCCATTTTGTGTAATCATCTTCATTTTGTGCAAAGAACGTGTGTTCTTGACCAGCAATATTTGAATCTATAGTTATACCGAATTTCAAAGTGTTCCTATTTCTTGCAACATGTACCTTATTTCCCAAGATTTCTTTGGCGTTAAATATATCTGCCCCTGGCAACAGTATAGAAAGCAATGGCTTGTTCGTTTCCTGGTTTTCAAAGACACACATGATTATGTCAGCAATAACACACCATCTGTCTTGACCAGATTGTAAATGATGTAACCAACCTACATTATCTGCCAAAACCAAATCACACTTTTCAATGTCCTTTAACAGGTCAGCCATGTTTTCGATTATAGCTAGCTCTGAGAGACTTTGTACTTGGCTGTTGCTATCTGTGTCCCCTGGACTGCCTTCCATGCTGACGACACTGCCCGTGGGGGTGAGATTTCCGTCTTGGGCCATGGCAGAAATGTCGCTCCCAACAATTTCCATGTAACATTTCACAGAGTCATGATTCTGGGCATTGCTGTAGTTACATACCGAGCTTCTGGAACTCTGAAATTAGAATAATAATGACAGTTATTTCATAATTATTTTTAGAATTAATTTATTGTGGCAAACAGGTATAAAATCTGAAATTATATCTGGTTTAAAAGCCATGATAAACCTTTCACCTGTTTGTACAGGTATAACTGAGTTTTGCATCAATTACATACACATGTATCTATAAACCATACTGCAGATATTCACCATGCCTTGTCCAGCCTTTTTAACTGAAACCCTTCCAGAGAATTCAATAAAAACAGATTTGTTTCCCTTACTGACTGCACACAAAGGACTTCCATCCCACATTTACATGTTCATGTAATAACACTTGGTCTACTTTCTTAATAACATATATGGAATGGAATTGCATAATGATTTAGAATTTCATGTCTAATTACCCTAATGTCAGCTCCAGAGCTCTCCTATAACTGTCAGAAAACAATCAATAACAACACCTGTTCAGTAGTAGAATCACTACACTTAATAAGTAAAGTATAAGTACTTTTACTGGCCGTGGTTGTTGTTTTTTGTAAATATCCAGGTAAATTGATTTTTTTCCAAAAAGGATCAACTGTGTTCTTTGTCCTACCTAAGTGAGATCAAACACCATTACATGTAGGGTGATTTTAAGGCCGCATATAGCATATCCGCCCAATGGGTAAATATCCATCCTTGTTGATATTCTACAAATTAACCAGTCTCTGTTGATTTGTTTTAGACACTTTTGAATTAGCAGTCATTGTCTGAGGTTATCAGAATTGTAAGTGATTTACGGTAATTGCTGAGCAGAATTTGGTGAATGAAAATCTCTAATGCCCTTAGGCTGGTCTATATACAAGCAATGAACCTTAAAATCAGAGCAGACATTTCTGATCTATTGCCAAATATTTTGACTCTAAGCTAATGTTTACTGGGGGTCAATGTATTAATACACTAGCATTTAATAGTACATGCACTTATATTTATCTTAACCCCTGTACAGGTATGAAATTAACAGAACCATTTAAAGAAAATTGTCTGATTTTAAAATATACACTTTTTACAGTAAAAGAGATACCCATATTCAGACTTACTAGTTTCATTATTGAAAAATAATAGGGTCGCTCTGTATCGTAAGAAAACATATAGAGCTGGGCATATAAGTGTATATACCCATATGCTTGACCAATAGAAAACAAGGATTACTATGACGTTAAGGCAAATATGTATACGCACCTACGCATTCTATTTTGAAATCTTGTAAACAAGAAAAGAACAAGAGTACATTAAGTACATCTTCATCACAAACAAAAATTAATAAAATGACCATAGGGTTGAAATGTGTGGGGACTTACACAACAAATAAACTGAATTTCAACATCTTAACACTTGTTTTGAGCTGGTAACATACATGTACTTCTATATTGTAGTTGTTAATATAGACCCTTCACAAAACTGCTTTACCTGAAATCTTCCAAGTGTGTTTTTATTTCAGATTTTACCAAGCAGCTGTTTTTTTCAGTTTTTTCGTTATTTTGGAATAACATTTTCTTAGTTAGAACATATACCTGTTCAGAAAATTTTGTAGGTTGAAACCCGTCCGGGAATCGAACCCACTACCCTCAGAGTTAGGCACCGAATCGCCAGCAGTAAATGCAGGCTACCTAGACCACTCGGCCACCCGGCCTTCTACAA
>JARFOD010120808.1:0-14540 GCA_031763545.1 Mopalia muscosa | reverse complement strand
TATATCCGCATTACTCGGATTGTCGTTGATAGCCAGATATCCAAATCCATTTGATTGCAATAGTGTCGTTAGCTCTTAAGACCAACTACACCCCTTCCTGTTGTGAGATGCGCTTTGCTTTTGGAACATGTAAGATTTAAAAGCCAGGCTGCTTTAATGTCAGCAAAGTTTGCCCCAAAAATTTAAAATCCTAGATTTACAGTCAACGTCTAAACTGAAGTTTGGACAATTCTTTGGTATTCCCAATACACTTTTTACAATAATGCAAGTACACGGAATCTATATATTTTATATCAGCAACACCCCATAATTCACAACCATAAAATAATATAGGTTTTACGATTCTATTCAAAATTTCGAGTTTAGTAGTACAATCTGCACCAAGCTTATACAAGCATTGCCTTAATGAATGAGCTGTCTGTTTGGCTTTTTCGACGATGTCAATGTGACAGGATTTTATGTTAAGATTGCATGTTAGATTACCTTCTAAATAATTAAAATTATCGACAATTTCGATATTCTAATTTTCCATTTCCCAATTATAACAACCTTTAAACTTGTGATTACCGAAAACAATAATTTTAGTTTTTTGGGTATTCACCTTCAAGTTCCATCTTTGACAATAGCTCATATATCCATTTAAAAGCTTTTGTAAACACTTAGGAGATTTGGAGAAAAAAAAAACGTATCATCCGCAAAAGCAATAGGAAAATTTGCAGTTCATTTAGTATCACATTGATATCACTCAAAACAGATATTTCAGAATACAGGTCATTGACATACAAGGAAAATAAAATCGGTGACAACGATTCACCTTGTTTAACTCCAACATTCTGAGTGAAATAGTCTTGGCAATTCATTATTACTACGAAGACAAACTTTTACAACCTTATATATAGATCTACAGCTGTAACAAATTTCATGTTACAACCAATTTCGGATAATTTGTGCCATAGAGAAAACCTATCTACCTTGTCTAAAGCCTTCTCGGGGTCAACAAAAGCACAATAGAGTTTTTGCCTATCTTGGATACATTTATATATTTTATTGTACAAGACGAAAATACAGTCAATTGTCCCAACACCTTTTCTAAAACCAGATTGAAACTCACTGAGTATATATATTGGTTTCTGACCATTTGTGCAATCATCCATTCAATACAATTAAATACAGTTTGGAAAAAAACTAATGAGGATTATTCCCATATAATTATTTGGATCATTTTTTCCCCTTTTTTGTAGATAGGTATGAGAACATTTGTTGCCCAACATTCGGGATAAAGCCCATTGTCAAATAAACGGTTACACAGTTTGACCAAAACTGAATTTAAAATAGATTTTTTTTTAAAGCAATCTGTGCTCTGTTGCTTACAACCATGCAGGATTTGCAATAATAATAGCAGATAAAATCACTAATCCTATATTAGAGGCAGGCCTTCAACATGACCAAAAAAGGGACGTCCATTAAGGGAGCCAGTTGCGACAGGGGTAAATTGCAGCAGTGGGGATATTTTGACACAAGAAGGCTAATCCTTTTTAAGCTTCCCATGTCGTTAAGCCTTCTTTTTGGTCCTACTGTCTAACAGTTAACTGCAGTGCTGCATTGAAACTTTGTACGGAAAAATCGTTTTTGGAAGCTTTTTGTAAATTATCAGGTATGTCAATGATTTCATATTTTATCTGAGTATTAATATAACCAGAGCTTTGATTCATATATATGTAAAGCAGACATAATAATGTATAATCAGTGAAAAAACAAAATCTGTTCAGTTTGATTTATGTCCCTCAAAGTTGAATTTAGTTACACATGTTCCATTGGGGCACATTGCAACATCTTGGATGGGGCACATTTCAACACATTGGTACATAAGAGCTGATGCAATGCACCCCATAATTTCAGACCGAAATTTTGCCAAGGATTATTTCAACTTCACATCAAAGAAGCTTTTATTTCTGGTCAGTATTCTTCTTTCCATACTACAGTAGCCTATATATATTAATATATTAATCTATATTTAAATTCAAACAAAATGTTTGCTTTATACAAGGAAATGTTTATATGAAAGTCCAAAAAAACTATAAAATTAGTCCTTAAAGCCGGGTTTTTATCAACAACAGTAGTCAATTTTGTTTTCTGCTAGCCAATACAGGCTGAAGTTTTGACAAAGTTGAAATAAATGGCTAAGACCGAGTTTTTGTTAAATATTCAAAATTCTGTGTCTTATCTATAAAATGTGAAAGCTTAATTGATAACATGACATGTAGAGTTTTAAGATATTTATTTTAACATAAAGTTGTCTTTCTGTCTTCTAGTCGATTGTGTTTTGGTTATATACAATGATATAGTATGCTGCAATGTACCCCGTTAGGTGATTCAACGTGCCCTAGCTTGGGGTAAGCTGCAACATCTGACCGGAGTGTATAAATCAATCTATTTCAGAAAGTCTATTTGTACTATTCAAACAAATTTAAGTCCAGTGCATAGCTGGATAATGTCGTTATTTACTGTAGTAATGTGGACTTTCTGGTGGAATAATTGGCTTACATACCGTGTTTCAACTAAAAAGTGATGCAATGTGCCCCGGTCTCCCCTACATAACCCAGAATTACATTTGATAGCCGGTTGTCTTTTTATTATTATGTTTCTTCATGCCATAAATTGATTAAATTTATATTAATAAACATGCAAACATTATATTCAACATCAGTTACCATTAACTAATCTCTTTAAATGCAGTCATTTATTTGTAGCTTATATGTGCCTATTGTTTCCATGGCAGGTGTAGTTGACAGCCACACAGCTTATCATTACAAGTACCTGTGATAATAGTCTGGCTGTCTTCAGTGCGTTGAGAGTCGTCTCCCTTGTTTTGGGATTTTCAGCATGTCGCGAACATATCTCAGTGTGGCTGTCTAGCGTGCTAGTTAGCTCTGGGGCGACAGCTCTGTTGAGTATGTTTAGCTGGGTCTTGGTTTGGTATTTTGCGACGACAGCAAAAGCTGATTGATGATAATTAGTGGCTAATTGAAGAGACGTCACATAATTATCAATTGCAGACATAGACCCATGAATAACTCATAAGTAGCTGTTCTCATTCCTGAATCTGACGTTTTCTTTCGTGTGTCTGTTGACTTGGGCTTGCACAATTTGGTTCACGGTTTGTGTTAGTGCTTTGTTTACTGTTGGAATGAATGTATTACAATATATTGAAATACTTTCGTCACCTCAACACTTTTTTCAAATTGACCTACTATTTCTTAATATCTTGTAGGATTTCAAATCTTTGACTTAGTCAAAACTGACCTCTGTTATATCAAGTTTCCTTCATTTAGACATTTATGTTTTTGTTTTTTCAGTTACCCAGTATTGGTGCATTCTGAGAAAAGTATAAGGCATGTTGGACGATTTTATAACATTGGTTGATGGATGAACGGTTGGTGCTGGGTTGTGTTGTAGCTGCGATAAAGTCTCCAAAAGTCAACAATTGCACTCTTGTCTTTCTGGAGATGGAGTTGGTTATGCAATTTCTAGATCTCTCTAATTGTTTATGAATTATCAAAGCCCCCAAATGTCTTATACAATACATAGCTGGATATAAATGAAAACAATGGGACGATTCAACTCTTATTGGGGAATGCAACGAGAAGCTTAGAATTATTTCTTTAAATTCATCAAGGTGTAAACCCTGCATGTAAACATCACATGTTGCCCTATGGATATTGTTGCCCTGTCTTGACTAACAACAGTGCATTTTTCATGTTAAAAACAAGAGCGATCAGTCCTTTATGGACATTCCTAATGGAAGACTATGGCTTTCGGGATTTCTTTGTAAAAACATTTATTGGATCTGTCTGCACTGGAAGGAAACTATGGAAACATGACCAGTTTATAGATTCAACCTATTTTATACTCTCTTTTTTTACAATTAAACCCTAAAATAATAATTCATATAATTACTTTGTTAAATAATTTATTTATGCACTGCATGTTAAAAATTTTACAACATGACACATTATATTAAATTACTTAATTTAAAAATAATGGTGACCAAGAAAAACCCAGAAAGTAGTCAGGAATTATTTTCTTAATAACATTTCAACCAAATGTTTGTTATTTCCTTGATTTCAACAAAGAAAAAACAATTTGATTTAGGCATCATTTTGACCTAAACAAACTGTAGCTCACCTTTGCAACTTAAAACTGGCTGCCAAAAAAGATTGAGTGAAAAAAGTTAACAAGATTTATTTGGCTGAGGTAGCATTTTGACAAGAAAATTTTTTGTATAGGAGTCTGCTAGTCAGTAGCATATATGTTGAGCAATTTTTAGCTATGATTTTTATTCCTTAGTGATATAAATCACAGTTTTTCTGATTCACAACATTTTATACGTTTGACATCTTATCTTCAGACCAAACAAACCTAGGTAAAAACTATTATCAATTTTTGATAAGATCAGCTAAGATAAAAAAAAAGAACAAGTGACAAGATTGTATATGGTTGACCTACTCTTTTGACCAGGAAAACCATGGCCAAGCTTACTAAGCGACCAGGTTTGTGCTTGTCCGGGTTTGCCTTCTGGTTTTCGTGACCAGTTTTTGTTGGTCGTAGATGGTCTTACAGGTTTTGGCTGGTCGAATAGGGTCTGACCAGGTTTGGCTGGTCAAATAGGGTCTGACCAGGTTTTGGCTGGTCTGGGGCGACCAGATTCTTCTAGCACTGTATATATTGGTCTTGGACGTGAAATTGGCAACTAAGTAACTTATTTCAGAGTCATGAAAACAACACCTCCTAATTATGACAACTGCCAACAACTGACAAACACATTAAGAAATGACAAAATCGAAATCGAGAGTGACTGGGTTAAAAGTGGTCATGTGCCCCTAGTTTGGATTTATCAGTGCATTCCATCCTGGTGCGTATTATGCGCCTTCTCACCCTGAAGTAAAGCGTATGCCTAAAAACGAAGACCTGTCAAGTTAATGGAATGTAGTGGTCATTTGTGGTAATGAATAAAGCTAATTGTGTTAAATTGTCACAAACAGTCATGTTTCAATTACTATAAATCACGCAATAAAGGGTTTCCCGCCAAGAGTTGTCACGTAGCCTTATGGGTTTAATACAATGACTTTTTCCCCGTACACGTACGTCATCAAGCTTTTGACCAGTCAAATGCCTTACATTTTTCACTATTTAAAATCGATTTTTATTGCTAAATTAAATATAAAAAACAAAAACAACGTTTTATTTGATGGAAACATATTTTTAAGACATGTTTTATTAGATCAAAATAAGTTTTTAATGCTTGTGGACATTTAAGGCAAATTCAACTGTCTGGTAAAAATGTCATATGCATCTTGTTGTCGATTAAATGCTGACTATCGTTATTGTGTAGCTACTGAAAACGAGGACCTTCATTAAACGATGGATTCTTTCATTTTCTTCTTTAAATGTTAACAAACAAGGCTGCAATTAGTTATGTTCAAACATAAACCGACATGGTCCTGTTTCACTTAGCGATCTTAGCTTACGATTATCTTCACTTCCATGACAAAAGAAGTAGCTGGATCAATTTCAATAATCTCAAATAAGGATTTAAACCTACTGAAGAATTAGCGGTATATAACGCAGGGATTCAAGCAAGACGCAGAGCGTTTATAAGGGAGACAACTCCGATCTATTACCGATAACCTATATTGTTCAATAATCGTGACACAATTACACAGAGTCTAATACAATCAAATCGTAATCACATGAGTTTGAACTTGAGGTAAAACGCGCGTTTTTATTCATTTGTAGTCAACGTTATGGGGAATTATAGACACTTCATGTTACATAAAACGTATAAAGTTGCCATCCGAATCAGTACAATACTTAAGACTAGTACCATTTCTCTCGTCAGTAACACCAAATACAAACTGTATTTGTTTTATTGGGCAGGAGAAAACGCCAAAATAAAAAGGGCCGAATTGTGGCCCACGAAGGAGACACAGTGATCAAGAACAGTTTGAATACATATAAAGGTAATGTCCAGAGCGCTGGAAGAAATCCGTATACTGAACCGCCTGTAGATTTTCAGTTGAAATCCAGAAGAAACCAAAAGTAGAGAGTCGGAACAGCCGTTCTGTTCTCACTGCATGACAAAAGCTGACCTACGGACCTTCTACTGCTTGTTAACAAGCGGATATTGACAGTATCAAAGCTTTCGTACCCAAGTGATTTCGTACCCTAACAATACTGTAATAAAAATAAAGCAAGATAAAGCGTAAGACTGCATTGACGATAACTGGATTTAGAGTCCTGAGCGATAGTCTTGGTTCGAATGTAAACAGTCCTTACAAAATTGACATGTCAGATACAAAGAGATAGCGCAAGATCATTTGTCCTGGCTAATAGCTTTGTGCATCCATTTACAGATTATGAAAAAAGTATAAGTAGTGCGTATAAGTAGATTCAGTTTGCAGCAGTTTGAAGAATGGACTTCGGAGTGAATCGCTTACCTTATCTTCTTAAATATAATTCACACACAATTATCTTCTTCACAAACGTCTTGCCTTACTGAATGAAATACAACGTACAATACCTGATTTACATCTTGTAACTTACTAAATTAGTTTGTTTGTTTGATTGAGGTTTAACCTCGTACTCAAGGGTATTTCACTTATACGACGACGTGCCAGCCCAATGGGTGAAGGAAACCCCCCTCGACACCACTGGCAACAAACAAAGACAGGACGGGACAAATACAGGCCGACAACAACAGGACGCAATATAAACACCACAAACAGATCGGCATCCTGTTCCCCTTTAGCTCTGAGAGCACCATGTAATAATATAACATTTAATCCGTTTGACCTATAATAACCGCGGAAGACATTAAAGCGAGTGTGGTAGTGGTGATAAATTATTGATTTTGATATGAAAATGGACGTGGAGTGGCGGTGGAACGGGCCCCTGCTATTTCTAAAGGTTAGGAAGTTTCAAGTAGCAGAGCTACAATAATAACATGATAAAGCATGTGTTTTCGCATACAAGAGTATCACTTTCTACCGTTCTCAATAGGCGGTAAAATCCACAAATGCTGTCGAGAAATCGTGATAAAAACATCCCAAATTGGCAAACTCTACCAAACTGCAGCGTATATACGCCATTGATAACTGTGGTGGTTGTATTTTGGAAATGTATGTGAATTAGAGGACACAGGAGCTGCCAATAGACTCGTATTAAGTACGCATTTGTTGAGGCCATCTTCGTGATCGAGATTTGTGCAATTTGGCTATATATGGTATGAATTCTCAGTCATCTCACATGATCTCAGGACTACACTCAACCAAGAATACCCATAAGGGCAATGCTCGAACATTACCTGTGTCTTTTAACTATGATATTTCGGCAAAGGTGATACATTGGTTGAAAAATAGTAGATGAATTTGATTGGTCTACGCTATTTATCTAGTTCACTTTGACATCCGTCTGACAGCTAATAGGCAGAAAGGATGGAAAGGCATGATATGAAGTGCTGTCAAGGACTTGTCTCAGGGAACATGACGACCTAGCACATATTGTTAAAACAAGTTTTAAAGTATTATACAACAATGGAATGAAGCAAAATTTCTATGTTTGTTTGATTGGTGTTTAACATCGTACTCAAGGGTATTTCACTAATATGATGACGAAAAATTTCTTTGTAGACCACATGTTGATATTTAATATCAAGACCTGAACAATTTGGTATTTTTTTGTTCATTTCATCATGCTGATGAGTTAATGGCCGAGTCCCAAATGCAATAACCTTCCTTGTAAAACAACAAAACAATTTGTACTACTGTAACCACTGGTCAACCCAGTCAGTTTACAATTAAGAATAAAAACAAACACCTGTTAATACAGCATAATTTGTACAGTATTGTGTTTATTGAATTGAGGTTGTTCACACACACGTGACTGTAATGCAATTAAGATTTAACTTTGAGAATGGACATAAACACATGAGTTTCTTTTACATAGTACAATGGATAGATGAGCCTACTGGAGTGGAGATAATCGTCACAGTTGACTGTTAGCACTTAAAACTAATTATTCTTACTTAAAAGAATGACAGAACACCAGAGTGCTTATTCAAATGATCGTAATATGCAACAGGACAGTTTTTGTCATAGTTTTGTTTCAACAAGACATTTTCTGAGTAACTGCTTCTTTACAGTCCCTATAACAGACTTGAGGTGTGAAAAATTCAAACCTTAAACTTAAGATTTAAAAAAAAAGAACTGCCAACAACAATTCAATAATGACAATGTTGAGAAATCAGAGGAAAGCAATAATTGTTTAATTAGAGAACGTTTGAATATATTAAAATCTTACCACAGAAAAATTCACCTAGAAACAGAAGAATTTTACTACATCAAAAAAATTGTTTAAAAAGATAAACAAGTACAACAAATTACTGTCAAATTTGAACGCTAGACAAAGATTTTTAAAGGAATTTAAACTTTACAATTCACAATAACAAGAATTTAAGATTAAATTCCAAAACAACTTTTTGGAAACATTAGAATCAAATTTAAAAAAAAAGGCAAATATGGAAATAAGCCAGGATTTTAACGGTCACAAAAAATTTGACACTAGATTAGTTTGTTTTGAATGTCTAGAAAAATTGTTATCTACAGTTTGTGTTATAAAATGTTTTAAAACATCGCCTTATTATCAAAGGAAGAATAGAGTTAGGGTCTTCATGTATAATCAGACACAAATGAGAGACTATGGCTTAATGTATCCTTGAGAACATAAAACTGAAACATCACTATATATCTTCCAGCTGACTCAATATCATTCACTCAAAATGACCAGTCCTGACAACATGTGTCAGCAAGTCAGTTGATAAAACCTAAAGATTTTATCAACAAAAAAATAAAAACGAGGACAAGTTTAGTTTAACATCTTTAGTTGTTTAGCAAAGACATAGACATCCTTTAGTAGGTATTTTACAAACCTCCCAAATAACTACAGGTTGCCACAATTCCCTAAACCATCAAGCCCTTGCCCACCTGCCCTAATGACCCCGATTTCTTTTAATCACACGCTCACCCATTCAAACATTTATTTACAGTACTTACAGATTACATATATAAGAATTCAGACATTGACAAATATGTATAGACAGAGGCCTGTAAGACCTATCAGAGTCATGATTCTGGGCCTAACATCTACAGACAAACAGATATGTACAGAATTATTATATAACATTGTCAGGTCTGGCTTAAAATCAGACCAAGAAATGTAGATGTGATGAGTTCACATATTGCAATGTACACATGAAATACTAACAAATGAATTAATGTGAAATAATGCTTTCAATGAAATGCTCATTTGATAAATCCTATATTACATATGCCAGCCTCATGTTACCACCAAGAGGTGAAATGAGACGCGTAACGGGGTATAACTCCTACAATATACACCCTACAAGTTAAGAACAATTATGACTTGAATCCCATCATATAGAATAATTATTCTACACTGTAAATGATGTTTTACATCCAACATCGTTTTCGTATACAGCCGTCTTACTATTATAAAAGGAAAAACACCAAAGTTCATTACTCAACAAGTATTACCTTTGAACACAAGAATACCTTCTGAAAAGTTTTGAACTTTCTAAACCAAAATAACAACACTGAAGAAAGATGAGAACCTAGAACGTAGTAAACGTTTATACCGGACAAAAGTAAGTTACAGGGGTAGTGGCTATAAATAGAAAAAAACAAAGGTTATACCATTCAGCTGGTAATGAATCAAAAAGAGTAAGTTTAGTAGGTACAAGTCCTGTACAACTACTAAAGATTAAATACAGACTTCCGACAAACTTATGTTAGACTTGTTGAAGTGTTGTTAAAATTTGAAATTTCTATGATGTGATCACCCACCGTCTCAATAAATCAAAGTTGTAGACAGTACACATTCATAAGAATCATACTACTAATATTCAATAAGATACCAGACACTAGCACTGGACTTTAAAACACTATTTAAATCAACAAAATAACATATTGCTCTCTTTAACTATTAAATTGCTGCGAAATTTACAATATATTTTTATTATAAAGAGAGAATAGAGAAAAAGGACTAACTGATACACTAGGACATGACACTAGGACATGATCACTTTACTTTATAGAAAGTAACAAATAGATAAAATTAAGGATAGCAGATTTGGGGATTGTCCACCATTCTAGGACTATTTCCAACACGTATTTACCATCTCTCAATGTGAGCAAGTTGTATTGATAACGATGAGACAATCTTTCTTTACTATCACCAATTTTACTGTGGCCACTTAAACGACCCCAAACAATTGACTATTGACCATATTTAAGATATACTCAACAAGAATTTCTTTGAAACACTTCAATCTTCTTTCAGAATTGGCAAGTTCCACAAGACCATTTAAGCCGCTTAACAGATAGATGTAACAAACTCTTCATAAAACACTCTTTTCTTTTAACAGGTGTCATCAATGGATGGCAACTAGGAATACACTAACCATGCTGTTGCACTCTCAAGCTTAAAAGTTGGTAATTGCAAAAGAGATGTTAATAGCATTACAATGAGCCATAATACATAGCAGTTTGACTGAACAAATAGGAATTCTCTATCATAAAAGATAGGAGTGTTGGGTCTTTGGGTGTTAAAAAAGCCATCCCAATCAAATAACCAGGTATTTCAGACACTCTCCTTACTATATTTTGTATGCCATTGATGCAAATTCTTCCTTTCATCAAGGGATCTTATAGATTTGGGTGTAAACTCTTAAATTGGCATAGACTCGCAAACTTCTAAACCTTTTACCTCTATTGATCTGATACACCTGAGATGTATATTCAGTAGTAGTTCTGACACCATTTCCTTGATCTGATACACCTGAGAGGTAAATTTGATAGTAGTTCTGATACCATTTCCTTGGTTTCTATACCTTTGATGGAAATTCACCGCCTCTGATACACCTGAAGTTTATATTCAATAGCAATTCTGACACCATTTTCTTGGTTTCTACACCTTTGATAAAAATTCTACATCTCTTGATGAGAAACCTTGGGTGTATATTTCAGGACATTTCTGACACCATTTCCTTGGTTTCTATACCTTTGATGGAAATTCTACATCCCTTGGTAAGAAACCTTGGGTGTATATTTCAGGACATTTCTGACACAATCTCCTTGGTTTCTACACCTTTGATGGAAATTTACCATCCCTATATATCCTTGTACACGCTAAGTGTATATTCTTGGAGCTTTTCCAAGAGGGACATATTTATTCCTTTATAATCTTATACTGATATTCTGTTTCACCAAAACCAGCCAGGCTTCATCAGATAAACTATTCCACCTATGATATACATCCGACACCTCAAGTGACAAGAAACTTTCCTGAATGCAGAGAGAGGAGACGTAGGAAACAAATCTTGAATAAACCTGTTTCTCGACCGGGTAAAGGTCACACCATTCGACCGGGTAAAGGTCACACCATTCAACCGGGTAAAGGTCACACCATTCCTGATTCTAGAAAGACCTGGGTTGGACTGATGGTAAACCAGTCCCCTACAACTGGATAGAGTTTTACTGACCATATTTTGTTTTGGGAGGGGGGTAATGAGGTGAGAAGGACCTGGGTTAGACAGGTAGTAAATCAAACTCCTCGTTAACCTGAACCATAGGTACATGAAGTTCATCTATAACAGGTGTAGAATTAGAATCACATAACCCCAGCTCTTTTAACTTCCACTCCCAGTCCATCTTCTGAACAGCAAATAAAGACTCAGCCTCATGATGATGTCGCAGCAACAAATAATTCTACAAAAGATTAAAAAAGTTGATTGATTGGTGCTTTACACCATGCTTTAGGGTATTTCACTTGTTTATGGCTGTGTATTCCAATAACAATAATTGACACTAGCACAGCCAAGATATTAACACTTCCATAATGATCAGAAAAAAAATTATATATTCTTAACCAAAGTTATACTTTCTTGTTGTGACTTGACCAATTGATAGCATTAACTGTGATACAAACCAAACAACTAGCAGAATTCTTTTTTCCAAGCAATTCTGTCCAAAATGAACCTATCTATCAAACACCTACCTTGATCTTATCAAATTTGTCCTCCACATCATGATACCAAGATAAGAACTGCCGGCCATTGTAGCGTGTCCGAACATTTTTATCCCTCTCTTCATCCTAGAGCAACAACAAAAAAATCAGTAAATTTAGATAATACTAACGCATTCAAAATCTATCAATGTACAATTTAATTGATTGATTTATGTTAGGCTAAAAAAAAATTGATTACTTATTGTTTCTCAGATAATTCGTTTTGAAAAATAGTGAGGGCGGGAGGCTTTTCTAAAAACATTTTATTTTAAAAAAATTCAGAGGAGGCTTTTTTTAAATATATATTAATGCATTTTATATATTTTTCTAAAATCAGACGATGATAGTGCCTTGTGAAATGTCCTGCATTGTATTTTTTCAAGTTTTGACTTCTTATTCTCTAATCTTGGTAGCTTTAAAAAGTTCAAGTTTGCGATACCTTCCATAGTTATGCAGAACCTTAGAAATACATTAGAAATACAGAGCGCGATTACCATGTGTGTTTTGACATTCCTATAAAAGCAACATTCAGTTTTGCCATGTGCAGCAGATCAAGACGCAAGTTGAGGGAGATAACTCTACCTGTTTTAGCTTTGACATTTAAATTGAATTATCTCCCATTAATCTATAAACCGGAAGTAAACAACGTGAGATAAAAATTTGCCAAATGTGATGCAAAGCGATCTGATTATTCAAAAGTATTTGTCAATATCGAATGATTTAAACAGATACAACTACCTTGGGAGATATGTAGAATAAAACATACCCTAAAACTTCTATTTTGTTGGGACACTCTAATTTTGGGACAGAAATAACATGTAAGACCCCCTGCGGTAAAGCCTATTTCTCTGTCCCAACTGCTAGAAGTTATAAGGTATTATAAGCCTACTCATAAATACATTTTATTGAAAGTCAAATTTCACAGTGCAGGCGGTACTAAAGAAACATGTTTATTTTTTAATTGCTATAAAAAATATTTACGGCGGGGTGTTTTGACCTGATGCAGGGCTGTCTGAGAAACTATTCACTTTAATGGTCGTACATATATCATTTTTAGGGATGTTACATAAAACGAAGAACCATAAAATGTGAAGTGCTTTGTTGCCTTAAAAAATAATGTTCCATCACCAGGAATGAAGAGCAGAGAAGTCAAATTAACATTTCAGTCTTTTCATACCTCTAATATATTGTAAATTTCCTCATCCTTCAGTATGGTACATACACCTAGTGGCAGTGTTTGATTGATGGTGGCCAGAGCAGCCCGCCCGTGTAATCTAATTACCTCCTGTTCTACGGACACCATTAACTTCTCCTGCAAAAATACAAATAAACAAACAATACCACATTAACATCGGAACGACAAGGCTTATAGGAAAGATTTGTTTGATTGGGGTTTAACGTCATACTTAAAGGTATTTTACTTATATGACGACGGAATGTCCACTTTACATAGTACCTGGACTTATTAGGTGGAAAACCAAGAGAAAACCTCGTAAAAACCACCCATTAAAGCGATTGTTGAGCCACATCCTAGCTCACTCATCTACCCATGGTTCGACAGACAAGCTCGAGCCTGTGAATGGAAAATCTTATTAGGATTAGTAAGAGCACACACTACCACTAAGCCACAGCATCGGCCCTTACAGGAAAGAAAGGTTTCCAAGGTTTAGATGGACAATTATCCTTTACTACTGTTTTGATAGATTACAAAAAATAGCAATGTTTTGTTATAGACAAAGTTAATGAGACCTACAAAATGTGCATAAGTACAAAATTACTGCTTGACAGACAAGCAAAAAGCACTCACCCTCTCCACAATATGCTGCAACCTGAGCTTGTATCTGGCTTTTTCCTGCTCCACAAATAAATCTCTTATTGGCCCCGTGACAGAGTTGGGAGGAGTCAGCTGAAATTAACAAGGTTGAACCAAACTTTTTGAATCAATGGCATAAAAGGTCCATTTATATGTAATCGGCAGTTTTTTTTATACGGGTTTTACATCAAATTCCAAGATATTACATTTATAGGAACAGGGCAGTTTCTAGAAAGATTTCCCAGGTTCCTATACCAAATTCTTCAGACCATAATCAGGGTTCTGAAACCGCTTTAGCTCGATTTTAACAGGAAAATAGTAATATATTCAAGGACATTAATTTGGGCTTGAAGTAGTTTGGGTGCCGTAACTAAAATGGCTTTGGATACTGCTCTGAGGACTACGATTTATCCACCTTTTCAAAATATTGGGGAAAACTTTGGAAAAAAAGAGATCCATGAATGGATCTTGATGCCCACACTGTTAAGATAGTTTGAAGAGAAGGGTCCAAGAGGGGACAGATTCACGATTTGATTTTCCGTCTTGTGCCTAAGCCAGTATAGGAAGAGTTGTGTTTACTAGGTAT
>JARFOD010120797.1:0-14541 GCA_031763545.1 Mopalia muscosa | reverse complement strand
CAGTGTGAAGTGAACAATCTGTCCTCATATAAGTGAAATACCCTTGAGAACGACATTAAACCCCAATCAAGCAAACAAACAATGATAAATAAATTGTTCATCAGTAGCTGAATGTGGCGTAAAAAATCAATCAATCCTCATGCGCAACGCCACTTTTTCCGATAAAATGCTTTCCATAGGAGGGTTTTTCTCCTTTTTTGTGGTTTCCAGGATTTGCGTGTTTTACCCTCTGCCTCTACGGCACACTCTCCTCTTCTGAGCTAGTTTCATCCTATTAGATAAGCAAGTATAATTTCCGATGACTAAATGGTTCATGGATACCTCTATAGTGTGGACGTTTTCATCTTGACATTGCCATAAATACAAATTTTTCAACTAGGAAGACAAATAACGTTGAAAAAACGTCAAAGACTAATCTAACCAAATTTGTACTTTACTCGGCTTTAAAATGATGTCAATATAGGATATTCAGAACACTGGTATTTCTCTTATTTGGAGACTGAGAGTTCTTTTAGCCGGGTACCTTGCTTGAAAAGTTGATGGGAAACCGCGGGGAAACCTAAACAATACCATCACAGGTCGGGGCAGTTCTTGCCGCTTTACTTGATGGTCTGATCAGTATAGGTTTACTTACAACTCAGATGTCCGATGGCAGGTATACCGGATGAAATAATTACCTAAACATCTAAGATTTATTGTGGTTTAACGTCGTGCTTTGTGCTATGTCAATGAAATAACTACTTTCAAAGACGAATGAAAACAATGCCCGATCGACGCCACTGGCAATAATTATAGACCAGACAAAACAAATGAACGGCTTCTTAAATTGATGGCCTTCAGTAAGTGCGGAAGCACAACGGCAAGGAACAAACTGATTACAATTAATTTGTTGAACACATACCTTCATAAACCCTTTTGAGTAGTTATCCCCCCCTCTAGTAAGAGGGGGGGGGGGGGGTCGGGTTTTGGTTATACTTTTTTTGCCCGTGTGTACGTGCGTCCGGGGAGCTTGTCCGAGCTGTATCTTGGTTGCTATTTCACCTAGGCTTTTGAAACTTCCATAATGCATTCTTCTATGAATTGGCTACATTTGCCTGGAAAGCTTCTCCGGGCTGTATCTTGGTTACTATTTCACTTAGACTTTTGAAACTTCCATAATGCATTCGTCCATGTACGCAGATGTGCACTGAAGAATTATTCCACCTGGACAGTACGATCTCCGAGAAACAATACTTACATGATTATATTTTTTTATTTTTCGCGAAAGGAAAAGTGATATTTGAAGTTTCACGTATATTCAGGCCCTGGTTATTAATTGTAAAGATCCTTATTTTCCATTAAAACTACAATCTGAAAGTAAATAGCCTGTATCATTCTGTACGGTATGTACGGCTGCTGGCAGTACTATGGGACCCATGAACTGCAGTTGTTTCTTGTCATCTTCATGCCCAGCAGGTTTGGATTTGAGTCTGATCAGTATACACAGCGTTCACACTCTGCGTGAGTCTGACGTTGTATAAAGCATCAGGCTAAGTAGATGTCGGCTGCAGGGACAGCTATCTTCCCCAAACGTACACCAAGCAGGTTGTCTTCAACCGACACTGGCTAATAGGGTTAGCCGTATACGATAAAATACCGGTACATACATGTAGCACACTTTTGATCGCCGAGCTGGATCAATTATATTTTCTTCAGCCATGAAAAGCGGAATTTATCCCAATCATTTTTGTTTTGCCGCAGTGACCAAAAAACCGGAAGATTTACACCTCTGTTTGAATAAAATGTTATTCTCCACAGATATAAAAAAAAATGATTGTTAAGTATTAAATTTTTATACAACAATTTCAAATGATTTTATTTAGATAAAAATAAAAATTAATAAAGTCAGGAATGCTGAAATATTTATAATTAAGATTATTACTAGATTGTTGACAATTAAATCGTTGCAAATCAACAAAAATAAAAAGTTCAAAATCAGCAATTCAATAATCAAAAAAGGTATTGATAATATGTCTCTTAACTTGAGACATATTAAAAAAATATAAGAAGTGGTCTAGTGACTTTACTTTAAATATTATTAAAGTAAATTAAATACACACATACAAAAGCAAATTAAAAAGATGGTTAAATTCCATTTGCCATTAATTGGTGAATATTCAACTAACCCACAAACTAGTTAATAACTTTTAATCCTTTACTGATTTATTTTGTGTGTGATAAGTATTGAACTGTACATCTTACTTGAATAATTATCATACAGTATGTAATAAATATAAAAAGTTTTCATTAAAACTTGCCAGAACGAATAATAATTTTGGGTGTTTAAAGACTAAATTACCTGAACACTTAGTGATATCCTTTCGATTGCCTTTAGATTTTTATATCTTTATTTGGTTGCCGTCTATGCACCCAATTACGTTTGTGGTAACCAATTGACGGTTGCCGTATTAAAACCCCGAAACCAAATAATCGACATTATGCCAACTACAAAAATTGTAAGGGATACTGTTCGGTACTATTTTTTCCTATACCCTATGGTTTAGCCCATTGAAATGTTGGCCTAGCGATCATACATTGATGTACTGTCAGGGTGCCAGTCTCCAAAAAGGTTCAGAATCCATGACCCCACAAGTGGATTAAGTACCAAATTGCATACAGAACCATATTAAAACCAATGTAAAACCAAGCATAATACAAAAACTCGTAAATATAAAACAAAAATTGCACCTTCTTCAAGTTGAATTACTAGACCTTCGGGATTTTACAATGCTAATAATATCAAAAACCAAGGCCAGCGTCACTGGATAAAAAAAAGTAGGCCTATTATGGCGTTTAAATATAATCTGAGTATACTAGACCCATATTTAAACAAATAGGAATAAACATAATGTTGCATATACAAATTCACTTATATGCAGGGATGAAATCAATCCTGCTTGAAACAAGAAAAACGGAAACATTAAAAAGAACTTAAACTGCGGTTGATTGAGCATATATACATATGACATATGTCGATATATATACTCTCTCTACTTATTAAATTGTTCTGTCTATAAAGTCGCCATTTTCTCAAAGTTGGAGTTTGCTGCTTTAACATATTCAAGCATCGCATGTCGGTCTCTTCTAAATTCTTTATTTGCCTGAAGAACTGCATTATCAGGACTACACTGTCGCTCCCGTTTTGACCTATTGTTTTGGCGTTCCACTGGATTTTGTGAACTATCATCATCAGAGTAATCTTTGGAGGACTGCTCAAACAGCTGCTTAGGCTTGTGACTGACAATTCCTTCGGCTGTTCCCGTAACTGAGGAATCAATATCATGCCGCCCGTCATCAGGGAATCCATCTCTTGGTAATATAGAAAATGGCTGGCACCACAGCCAGTTTTCTTGGCATTAACTTAAGTATTCTTACACATGTATAAGCAATTTTTTCCCATGAAAATAGTTCATGAAAGTTAATGGTATATTGCTTATGCTTGAATCTTACTTTGGATGATGTGTATTCTTCTGTTGTCTATTCAATGACTATATTCATATTTACATACAAGATGATCGCCTGTGTTACATTATTTTTTTTATTATTTTTTGATAACAAGGTGTATCAAATTTAAGACCAATGATTCGATCATCTGATTGGTGTATGTCACTAATATAATATCGGATTGTCCACTACACACTGTGACTTGCTTATTATGGTGGGATTGTTTTCATTAAAGGCAACTAACTGAGCTCTAGAAGACAATATTTATATTGATTTTTTTCTAGTTCATTTTTGGCCATTTTCATTTTCTTGTTTCATTTGGGTTTTATGCTGTAATTATAGCTATTTACCTGACATTGTTTCCCAAACCTCTACATAACTAGAAAGTTTGGAATATTAACACACTCATAAATGTTATTTAATTATTGTATATATCTTAAATTACTAAGCATTCACCAACAAAAAAGATACTTACAGCTTTTTTCAGTTCACTGGTCTGTCAAACTCCCT
This sequence comes from Mopalia muscosa, assembly GCA_031763545.1. Taxonomy (NCBI): domain Eukaryota; kingdom Metazoa; phylum Mollusca; class Polyplacophora; order Chitonida; family Mopaliidae; genus Mopalia; species Mopalia muscosa. The sequence continues at coordinate 10,548 of JARFOD010120797.1, read as the reverse complement.
TTTTGCCGCAAGCTCCCTGGTGACTTCACCAAAACTGCATGGACAAAAATGACATGAAAAGAAATAATATAATGCTTTTTCGCATATTTTCAATTGTTCAAGAAATATTAACTTTGCTATACACATGTCATAACTCTGTACCAAGTGAAACAAACTATTTTCATTGTTTATCATAATCTATGACATGTAAGTTTGCATGTAATACATGAAAAAAATACCCAGTTTTAAACTATATTTACTCTTTGAAATTTTATTCAGAGATAAAACCATCAATAATGGTTTCGAGAGCAAAGACAACAGAAGAAGTCATTTGCAAATTAAATTATTCGACTACTATAATTAAATACCATACTTTTATAATTTTCATTATACCTTGATTGACTCGAATGGTTTCATAGTTGCGGATTATGTTCTGAAGGAGAGTTTCCCTCTTTAGTCCTGCAAAACATACAATGAAAAAAACTTTAGTCTTTATAAAAAGTGGGAGTTTCAATATCAACTGAGATAAAACACAGAGAAAAGTACACACTTGCTCATCATAAAATTAAACTGTCATCCATTCTGAAACCTGAGATCTTCATGCATTAATCGTTGAATGAAATCGAATAAACAAAGCCAAAACAAAAGTGCTCTCAACAAGAAAACAAATTAAGGATGCTCTCACCCTGCTACTTTTTTTACATTTGTGTTTTTACATTTCGCCGTTTTACTTCTAAACTACCGTGAATTTTGCTACACATGTACATATATTCTGATTTATAAATTATTTTTAAAGGCAAGAAAAGTTTTCTTTTACCTCTAAATGCGATTGGTACATATGGTATGCTGTATGCTGTATCCATACGCGATATTGGGCGTGGCATAAATATTACTTATTAAATCACAGTATTCTCCATCTATACCTTTCACTGAATTTTCGTTATTTGGGGATAACACTTTCTTAGTTTGAAGAGATTCAAGTTCTGCAGTAAATGCCGGTCACCTAGACCGCTCAACCACCCGGCCTTCTACGATTCCATTACCGGACGGGTTTAAGCCTGCAATATTTTATAAACTAGAACCTGTTCAAACTAACAAAGCGTTATTCCCAAATAACGAAAATACTGATAATCTTCACTTTCTAAACGACACAAGCCCATCGGGAAGCCTATACCGAGCTCTCCAAGAAACTCATTGGTGAAACCATGAAGCTGTTAGGGAACTCCGCCTATGGGAAAACTATCACCAACCTCGACACAAACACCTATGTCCATATCTGTGTAGCGCATACGGATCGAAAACACGAATCAATTCACCCTATTTTTGAGAAGACAGACGAATACAACCTTCACATTCAAATCGGTTGCATGGTCGACCAGTACGGCCAATAACGCATGTTTGAGTTCTATTATGACTTCATGGACAAGTTCTTCAATCGCAGTGACTGGGAATACTGTGAAATGGATATGGATTTTGCATACTTATCGGTGGCACACTCCGATTGGGAATCCGTCGTCGAACCCGAATTGTGTCAAACTTACGAAATCGAGCGCGACCAGTTTGATAAATTTATAATATAGGTTATTCCTTCCAACCTAGATATTTAGATCATTGCAGAAGGCGGTGGCTCATGGGTCAATTAAGTGGGAAACATCAAAATATATTGTTTGGTTCTGCTGGGTTTCGCCCTTGTTGGCATTCCGTGGAGGGTGGGGTACATGGGTGGTGAAACTGAAACATATTTACGCCCTATGATGGCATCCCCTCCCAACCCTTTCAATTATGGAAAAAAAAAGAAAAGTAAATAATATAGACCTAAATGTAAAAACAAAAGAAAATTGGCCTAGATTTATAGTTATAAGTAGCCAAATTGAAAATAAGCCAGTAAGAAAAATATCACCGTTTGCGTTGAACAGGAGTACTAGCTACGGTAGAAAATGCGATCTGGTGACAGTTTGGTGAATGCAACAGGCAATCAATTTACTTAAATTAAAAACAATTTTAGAGTTCCGTGTATCCGTTACACCTCATATATCTTTAAACAGCAGTAATGGGATCATTCGAGACAGATGTCAAGACCTCTCTGATCTATCAGAAGAAGAGATCTGCGCCGAGCTCAAAGATCAAGGTATAGCTAACGTTAAGCGCTTTACAACAAAAAAAGATGGTAAGATCTTAAAACTTAATACTTTTTTAATAACATGTGATTCAACTACGGTACCAGACCACATCTACATTGGTCTTTACAAGATGAGGGTAGATACCTTCATTCCCAACCCAACAAGGTGCTTCCAGTGTCAGACGTTCGGACACGGAAAGAACCAATGTAGAGGTGGTGTGGTATGCTTTCGCTGAACTGAAGGAGGCCATGAGGGCTTCGACTGCATCAAAACAATAAAATGATTTAACTGTCATGAGGCCCACATGGTCTCCTCCTCTAAATACTGTGTTTTTTCCTTTAAGTAAAAATAATACAAGTAATTAAATGTGGCAAGAACGCTAGCTATATCGAGCCAAAACACAAGTCAAATATTAATAAAAATGACTGCTTCAAAGTACACTAATACAAATAAACAACCCCAAGTAACACAACCCCAATAAAACAGACACACAAACTAAAAAGACCATCTGTTCCGGAGGTTTGCCCTTCCAATGCCACAAGGAATTTTGTTTCAATTTGAACAGCCAGTTAATGTATTTAATGAAGGTAGGGCTGGTCTCCTCTCTCCGAAGCCTTTAACAAAGAGAACCGCTTCGACGCCTTGGAAATGATGGAGGTAGACATCGGGCCTCCTCCCTCTACCGTGGATACCCAACCACCGTCTTCTCGAAAGACTCCCGATGAGGACCATCTGCGAAGGGTGGACATAAAGCATGTTCACCCTCGGTTGGGAGAACGCAGAAAACGCAGTGCAGACTGTAAACCACAGGGCAAATAAGAAAGGTGTTTTTTTAATGAGTATACATAGTTTTAAACATAATATTTACAACTTTTTGATGTAAAATTAAACATTTAATATATTGACATATTTATTCCTCAGTTCAATTTGTTTCATTTTTTGATGTTCACTGTCAAGGGGACACCATTGCTGGCGAAGTTGTTGGGGTTCCTTAAACGGATCGGTCTGTATCGTGAAGTTTAATTTACATGAATTATTGTAAATAGCTCTTATAAACAAAATTTTAAACAGAATAGATGCAAATTTTTACTATTTAATATATTGACGTATTTGAAGTTTTAACACTTATGTATGTCCTATTCGGTTCATTTTATTTCTCTTTTTGATGTTTGCGGCCTAGGATGTTTCAGTTTGGTATTATCTCTTTAATATGAATTGATAATATGTTCACGCCACAGCGCAGCTGAAATACCGCTGAATGTGGCGTAAAACACCAATCAATCAATGAATTATTATACAGCAACCAGCTACACAACCAGAAGAATGCCTTAGGTATCAACCGTGGCATGCGACTCTTTCCTCCACAGAACGACATGCGCTTTCTCCACCCCATCTTTTTCACCGATGTCATACCAGTGCTTGATCGTGGGTGGTGTTAACTTTTCCCGGTCAAGAACCAACTCAGAACATCGCAGAACAGACCAATCAACGAAAACCGAGACGTATTTCGGACAAATCACTCTAATCCGTGGCTCAGTACACGCGTTTGAGCTCAAGCCACGGGGCTGGCGGTTGGAGGGAGCTTTATGCTGCCCTAGTGCTCTCAGAGGTAAAGGGGAACAGGAAGCCCCATCTGTTTGTTGTGTCTGTATTGCGTCCTGTTGTTGTCATCCTGTATTTGTCCAATCCTGACAATGTTTGTTGCCAGTGGTGTTGAGGGGGTTTCCTTCACCCATTGGGCTGGCACGTCGTCATATAAGTGAAATACCCTTGAGTACGAAGTTTAACCCCAACCAAACAATCAAGCCACGGCTATAACAAAAGATGCTCTATCCCATGCAGTCATCCATTTGCCAGCGTTTTACTTTGAAACCCCAAGCAGCACGCCAACCAGCGCCAGGACGTATTCGGCTAGTGGCGATGATGTCAACTACGCCAAGGATAAGGAGAAGGCGGTGGGGTGGTGGCAGGAGGAGGCCCTGGCAGCCGAGACCATCAGTTGAAATAAGGTTGGTCCTACTTTTAAATTCCAAAAGCCATTTTCAAAGCCAACAAAATCTTACGAAAGATGTTTTTCAAAATATGCACTGTTAAATGAGCACAAACGTGTTTTAATTCCAACGGTGCTTTTCAGACCCAAGCATATCTAACAAAAAAGGGCTTCGGTGAACAAAGAAGCGTATCTGAAATGCGAGATTTTTAAATCACATGTTTAGTTTATCTGTCATGTCAACCACTGCAATGAATTACAAATCACTTGAAATATCAACGCATAACACACGATGTATATTCAAGTTTAATTCTTTCGAATGATATTTAGAATTGACAGGCGCATTGAATCAGCAAATACCAACATTGCTTTGGTGGTTTAGGCCTCTTAACCAACACTGTAAATTTACTCCATTCATCACGTAATATACCGACATGATAAAAATGAAAAATTGTTAGCTGCTTCATAAGCAAGCCTGGAAGAGACACCGAATTTCATTGATTACATAACACTGCCAATAGCTGTGGTGCTTTAAGATTTTCTTCTTTACCCATCCGATCTTAGTGTAGTTAACATTGTGTGGGCAAGGGGCTTTTTGGAGCTTACTGTGATTAAACGATGAAATTGTCACGAAGTAGTTAAGTATACTCTTATTTCAATGGTATAATTTCTGAAACAGTTTTTAGGTAGAGAGTGCCAAATTAATGAAGTAAAGCAGTAGTGTTTCAGAATGACAGGTTGTATTTTCATTTGCCATTTTACAACAACATAATTAACAACAACAACAAAACCAATTCTAGCAAGGGAGTGTACTTACTCTAACATGCAAATTCGTTACTTATTTAGTATACAACAACCCCCTTTAACGAAGGAAGGTAACTTGAAAGGAATGTTATGAAAGTTGTAACACACACACTAGTTGTCGTATGTTTTCAAAGTAGGCATATATATATAATAATAATTAAGTATGTTAGACTTCGTTACAATAGCTATATATTTACAACATCGAATATCTTTCAGAACAGTTATCCAACCGATTTAGTACTCTTAAAACTATAACCCAAACAGGACATCTTTATTATTACAATTCACGTCAAGCTCGACTACTCAATAATGCTCACTGTAAATAAGTATTCCTCTATACTGGTGAACGCACGTTTCGATAACAGCGGCATAACAAAGCTGTAACTTCATTTTAGCAAATTCGCGCCGCTTGGTGCTTCGTTGAGCACTAAATGATTTTTGCAAAAAGAACATAAAATGTGAATAGTTTAGATGTACTCCATATTAAAAGTACAGGGCCTATGTGTTTGTATAAACTTATATCTGGTGGTTTGCTGTGGGGTTTAACCTCTGGTTAGGTCCTTATAGATGCTATAAGCTTGGCCAAACACATGTTATGCAATTTTGACCCGGCTTTACTCCTTGGCTGGTCCTTGTTTATGGAATGATTTTAATTCGTATACATATGTGCCATTTGGTTTTCTCTAATTCACAAAACGCACACTTTGTTTGAAAAGTTTATTAATATTCTGGGTACTCATTCAAGCATACACATGTATAAAGTGGACCCTTGGGGCAATTGATGTACATACATGAGTGTTAGGTTGTTAAAATGATGCAGATATTCACTATTTTAATTCACCACTGCGGTGGTCAAAGGTTAAATAGTTTAAACTTTGAGGGCCATTGAGCACAATAATGCAACCCAATTGTGCGAAGGTGGCTTAGCGGGCTGTTAATGTCTTTGTATCCTGCTTAAATGCCGTTCAAGTAATATTCACACCAATATTTATGACTGCTTCAATTTTCTAGGATTCGGACGAGGCAGCCGATGAACTGATATAGAAGGGCTGTAAAGTTTGTTTCTAAGACATCTGGAAAGAGAGATTCAGATTTGATCACTGAAATGGATGTAGTACGGCTGTAAAGTTTGTTTCCAAGACATCTGGAAAGAGAGATTCAGATTTGATCACTGAAATGGATGTACGTATCAGCTTTTATTTTATATATAGCTTTATTAAACAGTGTATATAAGATTAGACAGTGTTCCTTTGAAATGATGCGGACTCAAGTTGTAGTAGTTTTATATTTATTTTTTAATTTAAGTACTTGCCATGCATCAGTCTATCATATATGATGAATTATGTATCAAATTCTTCACACCCTGGAGGTATCTGCTATACGTCCATGCATTGATATAGCAGTTGAGTGAAATTGATTTTCCAACACAGTAAACATTTATACTTGTGTTACTTAATATTAAAGAGAGATACCGTGAAGCGCAATGTTAAGACCAATCAAGCAATTAAAAGTGATATTTGTGACTTGTATTGATCCCCACTTGACTTCACCTTGAACTAATATGATTCTTTAAACTAGGATTCTTTAAACCATGAACTTTTCAAAATTGATGTCTATTCTTCATGCTCACATTGGAAGATACAAATTCTGTTTAACATACAAATTTAGTTCATTCTTGTCTATCCACATTTAACATGTGTTGACTTGGAAAATGGGAACAAAAGCCCTCCGGGGCTTATTGTTTTAAGGAGAGACCACAGAATAAACATACATTAAGAAGGAGATTTAAAATTTGGCATGCAACTTCTGTTGTATACATTTTATGTCTTTAATTTATTCTTACCGAAACGTTATCAGTTGTTTGGCTTTCTGCAAATGGCGTTACTTCTAGAAACTCTCCGTTTTTCAAGACTTCAAAGTATCTGAAGTTTGATACACGGCTTGTAGAATTTGGATGATTACGGCTTTGTGGGACGCATGATGGATTCCTTCACCCATTCAAAATGTTTCTTTTAAGAGATTTGTTTTTAACTTGGGAAAAAGGACACGACTTTATTTATTACATTGGCAGAATTGTAAAATATATAAATATTTTATTCCATCACATTAAGTAGAATGTATATAATTGCTTGGGATTTTACATATGTGAAATAAAACGAATGCTCTTTAAATTATGTAAACATGTAACACGTGCGAGCATACATCAAGGATAAAGCACACGACCTTATGGGGTACGTGCAATTGAACCAACGTTAGCACAGTACGTGGTTATAGGATTGGTCGACGGACTATCCATGATCTTCGGACACGTCTCCAACAAACTGGCACCTCAGACCGACCACGTTCGGGTAGACCACGTGTGACGACACATGCAGAAGACCGACAAATCGTCTTACCTCATTTTCGTTATCGATTTCTCACTGCACCGTCCATTAGGAAAAAATTGTTTAGGGGTGAAACTATACGTAAACGCCTGCGCATTGCTCGTCTCCATGCACGCGGGCCATATCATGGACCAATTTTAACCGAGTTACGCTGACGTCAACGGCTTCTCTGGGTACAACGACATCTGAGATGGACTCAGCCTGATTGGAACAGGATCGTTTTTAGTGACGAATCCAGATTCATTTTGCACTTCGCCGATGGGAGAGTTAGATTTTGGAGGAGACGCGATGAAAGGAACGCACAGTGTTGTGTGCAGGAAGTGGACCGTTTTGGGGGCGGCATAGTGTTATGGTTTCGGGTGGATTTAATGGTCCTGCCCGCTCCCGACTGATGGTCATTGAAGGAAACCTAACTGCTGCAAGATACAGAGATCAAGTGCTCATTCCAGAGCTTTAGCCATTCATGGCAGCTCATGGCCCAGTTCTGACATTCAAACACGATAATGCTAGACCTCATACGGCCAATTTAACGCGGAATTTTGTCGGGAATGCTGGCATCAATGTCATTGAGTGGCCGTCAAGGTCTCCCGACCTTAATCCCATAGAACATGTAAGGGGTGTGTTGGGCAGAAGACTCCGTCTAGTAAGGAACCCTCCACATAATTTGCAGGAATTTGGTGCCATGTTGGTTCAATTATGGGGACGCATCCCCCAAGCTGTATTCAGACGCATCATTCAATCCATGAGGAGACGTTGCGTCGCAGTTGTAAACGCTCATGGAGGGCATACGCGCTATTGACATGCTTTTATCAACTTACCATTTTTACTCTCTTACATTTCTGAAGAATTTCCGGTTGAACTGGTTACATTTTGAACATAATTTTTATGGTACACCGTCCTTAATGGGTACAAAGTGGAATTTAATCTTTATTTAAAACCACTTTTCTTGTATGTTCAACTTATCGACATCCAAACGAGTGTGAAGTTTCTTTTTTTGAAAGCATGTTTAGTACTTAATCGTGTTGAGAAGCTAAAGGTGTAATAAAAAAGTAATAAGACTGATTCCACAAATATGTTTTGAATTCAGCAGAGATGTTAGCACAGCTTCATGCCATTTATTTTAGTAATCCACGTGTGGAATTTCGAAACGACAATCGTAAGGACCGTCAAAATCAAGTGAAAGTGTTTCCCATGCACCTATTTAACACACATTAGAGGAGCATAACCAGTTATACCAGTTTTATCATTCGGCTTGCAAGTTTCAATTTTCAATCCATTTTAATCACCAGTAAATCCCTGGGTGGCGTTGCGTGTGAACGATACCCTAATGGCTTTCAAGAACTAGATAAATAAGTCGCTATTTCGGAACGATTAAACAGTATGTTCCACGATAGGAAAAAATCATCGATCACAGAAAGTTTCACGACTTGGGTAGAAAGGTTGCAAATCTGGATCGACCTTTTCTTATCCGGCAAATCATAAACCTGATAAATTGGGTAACGTAAGTCATCACTGGACTTTTTCAAAACTCTGCTTACATTCACAAGACCAATCGATCTGTGCATTTGAGCGAATCAACACACGCATTCGTTCTACAACTGTCGCGTAGTTAGGTACTAATTTGCTGTAATATTTAGTAAGACCGAAGAATGGACAACACCGATTAAATCGTGCGGTGCTGGGGCTTCAATAATTATTTTCACTTTATTTACATCAGTTTCTATCCCGTTTGCAGAGATGAAATATCACCGCTGACTTTGTCAAATTTACATTTTGGAAAATTTAGTTTTCAGTCAGCCGCTGCGAGTTTGAAATAATGTCGTCTGTAAGTGGTATAGGATGAGAATCAGCCATTGCAGCTTAATTTGGTATCCTGAGATCAATACACAGTATTCTGAAGCATCTATTAGTTCAATCAATCAATAAATGTAGCTCTCTCAGTTAAGCTGAGACTTTCTCAAGAACAGAAAGTAAGAAAAGGCCCAATTGTTGACGCACTGGCTTAATTTCAGGGTTGATTTTTACCTTGTGTACAAATCCTTTAGCACAACCAATTTGAATTGAAGCACATTCAGTAGGCAAAGTACGAGGTTGTTGTCGCATTTTATTTCCAGTAATTTGTAAATGAAGACTTTCAATCAAATCTATCTCAATTATAGGGTTCACGGCTTGAAGTATATGACATAGCTGGCACATTTTTGGAATAATGTGTGACTGTAGCATCGAAACAACCAGCAACAGGGATGTTTTCGGCTGGTTAGATTTGTAGACGAATTGTAGGCGGTGTAAACGTAGTTTTGCCAAATAGTTGGCGGAAAGTAGCTTATTGCAGATCCAGTATCAATAACAAGACTCCCATCTCTGCTGTCACAATCTTTTGTAGATACGACTGTGCATTCTATCCGGCTAATATAAGTATTGCAATTATTTATGTTTGTATTTATACACGGAACAATACTTTTCGACAAGAAAAATTCAGAAACCGTTTTAGAAGTCTGAAAACATAATCATATTACCAATTTATCTACATTCGAAATATTTGACTATAAAAGCTGGTCAAGAAGGTACTGAAGTGTCGGATATTATTTGATTTATAATTATATCATCTATAAGTATCCCAAACTCAAACGTGACCAGGAGTTCACGTAATTATGCAACGTAGTACCCAATAGACTCAATTTCGCTGCTTATGTTGACGAAACTGATGTCTTAGGCAAAAAAATTAGGAGACAAGAAATTGTCAAAAACATAAAAAGTATCTTCATGAGTGTCATCTGTAGGTGGAAGGGTGTAGTATGACCCTAGATACGAAAGTTAATTGTGTATAAAAAGAGCTCGTTTCTTCGCCGTGGAAAAGGTTTCGCCTTCTCGCCTGTAGGTAGGAAATTCATCGCTGGCTTGCCTGGAGATTGTGGAAAGGCTGTAGGACCTTTTACGGTATTTGATGACATTATTTTCGTCGACACGTGTTAGGTAGAAAGTGTCGAATTTATGAAATAAAACAGTAGTGTTCAGAAAGGCAGCTTCTGTTTTCCATCACCATTTTACAACTGCTTAATTAACATTCGAAACAAAATAATTTTATCAAGTGAGAGCATTCTAACATGTATATTTCTTACCAATTTAGCGCACGACACAACACTGTAGAAAAGTTAAGACTGGGTCAATTTAACTCTCCGCTTTTTGACACGTTTAGCACTAAATGTAAACACATACGGATTCAAGGCAGAGTTTATGGGCAATATAACCGTTGTTAACACTGACGCCATGT